>VYZV01023157.1:287780-325873 GCA_013401275.1 Pandion haliaetus | reverse complement strand
GGCCGGGCGCCGGCGTGCGGCGCTGGAAGTTCGCGGGCAGCCTGCAGCTCCCGCCCCGCCGCGCCCCGCCTCTCCCGTCTCCCCCCCCTCGGGAAACCGCCCGCTCGGCGCAGCGCGGCGCCCGGGCAGCCCGGCCGTCTCGGTTTCTCCCCTCCGAGGCGGGAGTTCAGCCCTCCTCCCGCCGGCCGCCTCCGCGCCTTCTTTCCCGCGATGCCATCTCTCCCTCCCTCGCTCCGCTCCTGTCACGGCCCCCCCTCCCGGCCCCGGGGGCAGGGGCAGGGGGCGGCCGGGGAAAAGCCGGTCTGGGCTGTGAGCAGGTCTCGCCTCCCTCGCTGGGCGCCGCGGAGCGGCGGCCTAACCTGTCGCTCGATTTTATTTTAATTTTAGGTTTGGTTGGGGTTTTTTTGATTGTTTTTTTTTGGGGGGGGTGAGATGTGGGGGTTTTTTTGGTTTGGGTTGGATTTTTTTTTTTCCGAATCTTAAAGCGCAACAGTATCTTAAAGGGATTACACGGAGGAGGGGTTGAAGCTGAAAACCTCATTCATCCTCACTGCTGTCCTATTTATTGCTGAAATAGGTGTAGCGTAGAGCCGGTAAGATCCTCCCCCAGCCCCACTCGTATTTGGGGGATCTGTTTCAGCTTTCCTCCTTTGAATGGCGGGGATGGGAGGAGAGGGTCTTCTGCTCTTGAGATGACAGAAGCGTAATCATAAATCACCTACCTTGTTTGTCCTTCTGTCCTTTGGTCATAGAGGGGCTCCAGCCAGCTGTGTGGTCTCACGTACCGTTGCTCCCGCTGAACAGTTTCCAAGTTTGAGGTAAAAGATCAAATCGCACTTTTCAGGGACTTATTGAGACGCTCAGAAATAACAAATAATTAAAAATGAAAATAATTAAAAAAATCGTTAAAAGCTATTCAGTCCTACTCATTTTCTCCCACGTGTTTTCACAATTACCATGTATTTGTCTTTCTCTGCTTCAGTTTCTAGCTCAAACTTGTGGGATTTTTTTTTTTTCAAATAATAATAATAAAAAAGTTGGAAGTAATAAATTAGGAGTTAGTTTCTCGTGGTCGAAGCTGAAGCTCTTATTTCAAACCCGGCTAGCCAGGAGCCTGGAGAAGTTGCAAGGCAGCGTCTGAAAGTTTGAGATGTACAGCATCAGATAAAGTCTCTTTGGTGATGCCTTGCTGACCGAGTAACTGTTTCAATGAGGTTTCTCAGCAGCAGCAGCAGCAAACGGGTAATATTTTCCAGACGTCTTTTTCTTTCCTCCTGCTGCTGCTGCTTTTCTGCCTCCTCCACGTTATGGGGTCTTTTAACAAGTGAGACTTGAGTTGTTTTAATAGGCGGAGGATGGGAAGAAGGAGGGGAGGGAACTCCTGTAAAAAAAAGAAACCAACCCTGCCCATTGAAATGATCTCAGCCAAGGACCAGTTCAGCGGCAGGAATTCAATTAGCTAAGTTGCAAATTTTGCAGATAAACGCAATACACATATGTTGCTACCACCTGGGTTGGGGGGCATGCCCCGTAGGTAGGGGGGAAACCCCCACTTTCCCCACTCCCTGCATCTCTAAGCTTGGGGTGTGGGACTCGTCCCTCCCACAGCCACTATTCGGCTGGGACAGCTTTTGCTGCTGCTGGTTTTTATTAATAAGGGAATTGCCTCTATGAATGGATGAACTTTGCAGTTTCCAATCCTGCTTTACCCATTCATTCTCGGAAACATTTGCTGTAGTAAATACCCAAGGAAGCTCCCACTGGCATTAGTACCCCTGCCACTTGCGTTAAAACAAGCCAGGAAACACGTTAGACAATTTCAGAACTGGAAAACTGTGGTGTTTGGTTGGTTTTTTTAGATTTTGAATTTTTTTTTTTTTTTTTTTAACCAGAAATGTTCACTCTGTGCTCTATTGATGGTTTACAGTCAGCCGGGGGCATCAGCAGTTAACAGCACACCCCACCGCCTGCCGCCCGCCAGCAGCTTCCACTCGCACAGACGGGCTCCTTCCCTTTGTAACTCCCCTCTGCCTCACAGGCGGATTTCCCCGCTTTCCAGCCCCCGTTTCCACTTGAAATGATTTACAAAAGGCACTAGGTGGCACTGTTGAAGTGAGAGGAGCAACACGGAGTTTGGTGACACCCAGGGCTGGGACCCGCTGCCGGAGCGGGGCCGGTGCGCGGAGCCGGGCTGGGTGCTGCTGTGGCTCGCCGTGCCCTGGCANGGGGGGGGGGATCAGCTTCTCATTCCCCCGCGCTGTTTTCTCAAGGACCACAAAGGTCGCTGCTCGGAGGCGTCGAGCCCACAACGGGGACCGTGTCCAGACACCGTTGGGAAACGCGGCGGTGACTCCTCGCCGAGTTATCGTCCGTCGTTACCTTCTGGCGTGGGAAAACTTTGCAGCGCTCGGGGGGGCTCCTCGTGCGCAACATACGGTTTAAAGTCGATGGTTACCTAGACTGGGGATTTTTTGGGTACCTCGGGGAAGCGGTCAGGTTTTCACGTGTGCTCAGACACTGCCAAGGGGAAGAGTGGCTTTAGGATGTGCATCGAAGTCGAGCTCCTTGAGCGATTGGTCTGCCCCAACTAATAAGTCTGCCTCTAGTTTAAGCCAGAGTTTTGTGGCTGTTTTAACCTGGCAGTACCAGGGAAAGCAGCTGCTCATTCTCCCGCTTTGGGCTCCTCATTCCTGTCTCCTCACTGTCCCTTTCCCTATGTCCTGAGTACTGATGTAGGTTAGAAAACAGCTGTTTGGGAAGATGGAGCAGCAAAAAATTAAGAACAAGTAAGTTGGGCAGGGAGAAGGCAGGACAACTGCTTTTGGCAACAGTCTGGTTTACGATGGTTTAGAGTACCCTTGACAGTACAGCATGGCTCAGCAAGCATGAAGTCTATCTGGGCTTTGAGGTGTTCCTCTGTTTCAGGCCTTCCTCCTTAAGCAACACCGTTCCCATACTCCAACAATCTCCACATGATCTGTGTTACATAACCTCTTGCTACAGGGCCCAGCACATCTCTCTTATCCAGCAAGGGGCAAATTGCAGTGTCTGCTCCAAGCAGGGCTAGAGGGCAGAAGGGTGTCAAGAGGTCTACTGAACCCTCTGTCCACACTAGCCTTCCTACCACCCAAATATCTAGTGTAAGCCAGACTTATAACATGATGAACACTTGTCATTTAGTTAGGCAAGTAGCTATCACCAAGCTCTGCTACCATCATACATGTAACCGAGTCCTTGATGTCTGTGTGAGTCCTAACACATGATTTCCTAACATCAGACTTTCTCTGGTGCTGCCAGAGGCAAGAGAGGGTTAAGTTGTAACACAGATGCGCCAAGTCTGTCCTTGAACATGGCTACCCCCAAAGCTGTGCCTTGGAGAGCTGTTGCTGCCAGCCTTTCTCAGGCTCCCTGGGCACTTTTTTGCCTTGTCTTGATTCAGGGACACGCATGTACTGCACAGGGGACTTCACACCTAGGATAATTTCTGAAATGAGGGGGTTCGGGGTGGTGCGGTGGTTTGTTTTTTTTCTTCTTTTTGTAACCAAATGTTACAAATGAACTTTTTCCTATGAGCGTTTTTTACAAAGGAACTATGATATCTTTTTTGGTTTGTTTTTTTTTTTCATTCCACCTTTTAATAGTTTAAATTTGGAGGCTGCATGTCTCCTCTACTGATGACTGTATATTGCTCTGGAAATACACAGTGTCCCATTGGCTTAATCCCATGCTCTTTAGGTTTGAACAGGGATCAAGAGACAGAGTCTGGTGAGGCACAAAACTTCGTGTCCTGCTTGTATTACAGGGGCAGCAATAGCAGCACTTAAATCACAGTGAAACTTTGTTTTAGAAAATGACATAATGGGAGTGGTGAGTCTCTCATGTCCACAGCTACTTTCTTCTCAGCGACAGTTCATGTTGTGTGATCATGCTGTCAGGGAAAGCGGGATAATGTAGGTCGCTGAAGCTAGGTTTGCCTACCAGGAAGGAATGAAAAGTAGGAGGATATGATTAATGCCAATCCACGTAGTGCTATAGAAAACAGATGTAGATGTGTTTCATTGGAAGTATATCACAGCTACGTTTATATGTTATGTTACTTCTACATGGTTACCATTATCAAACAATCCTGTTTTCTAATTGGGATTTATAATCACAAGTAGTGGGGAAAGGGGACTTCTTGGCTGTCACTGTCCACAGGCATAGATGATCACCAGTAGCAGGAGAATAATCTTAATGAACTAACCTGATTTCACTTTCTAATGAAGCAATGGGTTTGTTTGACAGAGGTCAGACAAAATGTATTTGGCGGGGAGTTTGACATAGGCTATGGTTAAATAAATTTGTTACCGCAGAGCAAATTAGAGGATGAATTGATGGCATGTTAGACACTCTCTAGAAACTACTGAGTACTTGCTTTTATCCTGAAGGGATGGCTCCATATGCATTTTTCCTGCCTCTTCTTTCCTATCACCCTTAAATGTGTCAGTCCTTCCCCCTCCCAATGTACACCATACACACACATGTCAATATAATCCCTCGCTTGGACGAGCAGAGTTTGCAGTGCTTAACTGATTGCTTCAGTGAACTGATCTGTGTTGAAGACAGCCACAAAGCATGAAAGCCATTTCCTACCCACATGTATGAATTGGCTGTCCAGCGTGAGGGGACTGGGGATGTTCTTGGGTGGAAACGAGCAGCCGGTAGTAGCTGGCAGCAGGACTGCCCTAACCAGTGTCCTTGGTAGCGTTGCTGCCAGGAAAGTACAAACAGACCTGGTCCCTCTGTGAAGCTGAGGTGGCTGAGCCCGTCCCATCCACACTGAAGGGCTCTTATCTCGCATCTTCTCTAAGGTAAGGATTTACACACTCTTTTATTGCAGAATCAGCTACTGTGCAGAGCTTATCAAAAAGAAAAGCAAGAAACAAACTGTTTGCAATGCACAGTTGTCTTCACAGTAAGAAACTGAGAGATAATAAGGATCTTTTTCATGTAACAGTGAAAAGCTAAAAGTGGAAGGCAGACATATTCAAGCTAGGCAGGAGGCACATTTAATAGTGAGCTTTCTTTAACAGTTGTCTGAATGATGAAGGGGAGTGGTGGATTGCTATGTTTTGAAATCCTCTGGTTGCTTTTTTGGAAGTTACATTTTAGTTCAGTGCAATTTATTGGACCTAGTACAAGAATAACCGAATGGATTTCCATAATGAGGATGTCAGACTAAGCGATCTAGCAGTTCCTTCCATTCCTAAACTCCATGAAACTACCAACAACTGGACTGACATGTCAGGTGTGTTTCACACCTATGTCCACATGTGGCAGATTCTGCTGGGAGTGGGAGAGTTACAGAAACTGATATGGAGGTAAGTGAAATCGGAATCATGCCCTAAATTATGATTTTATGGCAACTGAGAATCCACTTGCAGATTTTAATATAAATGTCATGGGCAGTTTGAGGCTCTTGAACACTGGGTGCACGCAGACCTAAAAGTCTGTGCTTGTTTTCACTATATACAGAACCATTTTAGAGGCTGCCAGTGTTCTGGGCATTTAAATCCAAGGTTATTTATAAGTGAAGCTTTACAGGATCTGGAGAAAACCACTGGTCTTTAAAATGAAATCACTCTTGCAAAATTGAAACTTTCCAACAATTTCTTTTTCATATAGCAGAGAAAGCCATAACTCGAAACAACAGAAGTTAATAGCAGACAGGTTCAGACTAGAAACAAGTCATGCACATTTGGATGTGTCCAGAACTCTTGGCTAGAATGGACTGTGATTGTCAGCAAAAATGCCCTTCAGGACGGTTTGAAGTAATGAGTTTTAATGCGTAACCAGCATGGAGTAGAAGTAAAAGCGGGTCAGTTAGAGGTTTCTTTTGTGAAGTCTAATTTAAGAGAAATGACTTAATCACATGCCTGCAGTCTAATGTGACAGTAGTGACAGCCCAGTTTAGAACGACTCAAAGTTATTTTTAAATAGCAGCATTATATTCTGTGTAGGATCCATAGATAACACCACATAAAACAAAGAGCACATGCAATTGAAAGATAGATCTAGAAACAATGACTCTGCTAGTAAATTAAACTGACCAGAGCCAGGCAGCTCAAGGCTGGCACATGTTCATCCACACTATTTCACTGCTGCCAAGCTCCCAGCAGGGCTGATTCTGCCCAGTCTGGAGAGCCCCACCATCCCTGAAGAGGACCAGTTCCCCACCTGGGAGGATGTTGGGGCTCTCACCTGCAATGGGCCGCTCACAGAATGGGGACATACTCCTGTACATTCCCAGCTGCCTTCAGATGGAGAAACTGGACAGAATAGTGGTTTTTACACCCACCAGCATAACGGTTTTTAAAAGCCTCCATGACTGGTTGGAGGTAGTTGCATTTATTAATTGTCCTTCTGTCTAGGCAGGGCACTGAAGTGGTGCAGCTGGTCACAGCCTGCTTGCAGCATTGCCCTGGTCTCTGCCAGCATGGGTTTTGGGGTTGTCCTCCCAATAACGTTGGCAGCTGAGGCAGTGTAGTCATCCTCAGCTGCCACATGGGAATGAAGCCACAGGGATCTGGACCCTCTAAGGTGTTTATTTATAATTAAAAAAAATAAAAATAATTGAACTGAAATTTCAATTTTCATTGAAAAGAAATTTTCATTAACTGAAATTAAAAAAATGAGACTTTCCTAAAGTGTATGAGTTTTAGGTGGGGGCTCAGGACACCCCTTTTATTCATTTTTAAGGTGCTCTTTTGTCTCTTGCTGGTACTTACCAACCAGTTCACCCAAACTTACCACTTCACCTAAATAATTACGTGGTCTCTTGCTCACTTCCCAAGAACATGATTCACGTTGCAGTTCAGAGGTAGGAAGGTGAATACTATTAAATGCGCAGCTCCGCCCTACCGTCACCAGCTCAGTGAGAGATGGGTCACTGTCCTGCAGGCATCTGAGTGCAGCTGCCCTAGGAGACCCCAAGGGATGCAGCTGCTCTCATACAACTTGGATGCCCATTTTCTGCCCATGTTGTATGAAAATCTGCCAGAAATCAAAGGGCACATGTATCTCTTGTTCCTTTCTCTAGAATTCCCACATCAGAGCAGTAGCTCTGAGTTAGTGACTCATTTTCCATCAAAAGTAGCTAAAAAACAGGAGTGAACCTAACACTTGTGGGGTGCTGTGCACCTCCCAGTTGGCTGGTGAGCAGCGTGTCTGTGACATGCAGACCTTACCAAGGAAGGGTGCGTCTTGAGATGGGACCTAACACACTTGTCTATGGCAACATCTTATGTGACATCACTAACAATCTATTGCTGTCCCAGGAGTCTGGTTTTGTCCATATTTTTTTCTTGCCTGGGATATGCTGTTAGGCTGTGGGAAGGGTGCAGGTCCCACTTTGTGGAGGTCTCTGGCTTTCATGGTTTTTCTCGACATGTGGTCTGGGTAGGAGGCTGGGTTGCAGCGTACGGCAGCTGAGCTGTTTGGGTTATTGGATGGTCAGGCGGTCACTTAGTTGCTGAAGATTTTTGCCCCATGTTACACAATGCATCTGGACTGTGTGAAAATGTCTAGTAGTGTTGCATTGAGGAGCAGGAAATGAACCTGAAGAGAGCAGGCCTGCTTACAAATAATGAATATCAGAGAGTACTAATGATCCCCAGCAGCTTGCACACAAAGGCGGCAAGACCTCATCACAGGCAAACACAAGCCAAATAATTTTCTTGCTTTCCTCCGTGATTTGAACAGGGCAACTGTGCCACAGCCCTTTTGCAAACATGCGTTTGAATGTACATGCTGATAACAAAGCAAACCTGTGAGTAATGACAGGCTGCAGAGCCTGCTGATTCAACTTACTCTCCTAATCTTTTACTGAAAATGTTGTTTTGAGTTCTGGTTATGAGGGCAGATGTCAAAGACACTGCTCTTTCATGCCTGTTGTCAGACTGAAGCCTTGACGATGAGGGGGTCTTTTCCTTGACCACAGTCACAGGAGTAGGTGACATATCAGAGCTACCAGTGAATGGACAGAGATTTGGCAGCATTAATGTGCCCCAATGCAGAGTTCAGCTTTTCCTGCTGCTGCTTGCTGCAGTCTGAAGTGATATTGACTGTCTGGCTTATGGCGGGGGAAAGTCTTTCCATCGCTGGTCACCGGAAGAGGAAATCCTCCGGGTAGACACAAGCGTGGAAACAATGCCATGAGAAGAAGCAGGAACTTCCACGTTCATCTGTCAGGGAGAGCTATGAGCCTTGCCACCCTGCTCTCCCCACTGCAGGCTACAGGCAGCCACTGTGTCTCTAACCCCCCCCAAACTGGGAATAGCATGTTAGGGCAGGAAGGGAGTGTGTGTGAAGGCTGGATGGTCTTTCCAAGACCTTTCCATAGTCAGCGGAGGACAGCAGCTTCCTTCAGTGGGTAATTCAGAGCTGTTGTGTTGTGTCTGAGAAACCTGGTCTAGTGGAAGGTGTTCCTTCCCATGGCAGGGGGGTTGGAAGTAGATGATCTTTAAGGTCCCTTCCAACCCAAACTATTCTATGATTCTATGATGTTGTGGACTGACTCTTAAAGGAACATCATGGCTAAAGAGACATTCCCCTGTCGCATCTTCCCGTGTTCTAGTGGGTCGCTTTTCCCCACTGTGGCTGGAGGACATAACAGTGGTCTGGCTATTAAAATATCTTCAGTGCTCCTGGCATGTGCCTGTTTCTAGATGTTAAACATACTTTACACTACTGATTTTATTAACCTTTTGGAGTAACCCTCTGCATCTCACACAGTGGTCTGTGCAGCCAAACACACAATTTGGCATAATGCTCTGATACTGTATTTAAACAGTGAGTCTGCAAACACTCGTGTTCTGTGACCAGTGGTAAAAAAGCGCCACCCTCCATCTGCCATCCAGCTGGAACTTAGGGTACTGCTGGACATGACGCTTAACAAGTCCCTGGTCTGCAAGTACTTACCAGAGAGAGCTCTGTCCTCCCATGACATTTAATGTCACCTGCAGAGGTCTCAGCTTTCTGAGGTCAAGAAACATTTTTTTTTCCTTTTGAATATGCTCATCTGACAGCACGTCAGGCTATGTCTACTGTACCAAACCAGGGAGAACCGGCTGTGGCCTCCAGCCCCATCACGAGAACACAAACCATAACATGACCCTTCAGGACCAGTGGACAGACTCTATTAATTTCATTTACTGGGATAGACACAGACTTCGTAATGTATTAGGCATATGATTGCTGGGACTTGAGTTACCGCAGCTTAAGATTTTGCAACCTGTCACCTGAGCCCATCAAATGCACTCATTCAGGCCATGTTAACCTATATTTTTGTGTAAATATCTTTTTTTTTTTTTTTTCAATCGGTTTGAGTTTAGCATATACTGTGAGTCATGTCAGATGTGGTGGCTGGGTACACAGCATAAACTCAATAGTCTTCAATTCCACATGCATGCAGAAAACATTTGGCAAATTCCAGATTACAGCAGACACAAGGCCTTTTAACATAGATGCATTAAGGGCCTCAGTCCCTCTGCTAGTTCTGCTAGATTCACCAAGCCCTAACAGGCTCATTTCTCTCACTCTCCTCTCTCCAATCCACGGTACTGAAGGATTCATACTGCATATTGCAAGGAATAATAAATGCATTCATGACTTCAAGGCCAAAATCAAGAGTACAGATGTATGAAGAAAGACAGATAAAATCTCTTCACAAAATCTCTGGATTTTGTGGCATTGCTTGGTACTTCAGGTTGCCACCTCCTGCTGATTCCCTTTCATTAAAACATCTTGGCAACAAAGTGCTTCCAAAAAGATCCATGCCACTTTCTATCAAGCTGTCATTGAATGGGCAGTTACATTAGAAAATGAGACCAAACTATGATTTCTTGATACGCTCACATAGGGATATTCCCAAAGGATTCCACCCCCCATTTTCTGCAGATTAATATTAACTGAAATTAATTATTATTAATGATTAATTTACTCTATGAACATATTTTTGAAAGAAAAATGCAAGATGTTTAGCTACAGTGATGACATACAAGGCACAAAGTTCATACCATTGGTTTGCAGATGGCTGAGTAAGCCTGAAATACTGGGGGACAGCATCTTGATTTGATTTCTGATGTGAGTACATTGGAGATTGAAGCAACTGCAGCAGCATAAATCTCTAAC
The DNA here is from genome assembly GCA_013401275.1 of Pandion haliaetus. Taxonomy (NCBI): domain Eukaryota; kingdom Metazoa; phylum Chordata; class Aves; order Accipitriformes; family Pandionidae; genus Pandion; species Pandion haliaetus. Next base: position 315,703 of record VYZV01023157.1, on the reverse strand, counting down.
TGCTGTCTATGACTCCAAGTCCATTCACTCTGAGCAGACCCATTTTGTTGCCTGGCTTTTGGCCAAAACTGTCACAGGGAAGAATCATGTTGTAATGCAATAGCATCCTGACTCTGCAGGATACTGTTTGATCTTGCCTATATAGATGGGGCTAAGCCATGCTATGACGGCATTATGGCAATGTGCTGCAGCCCTTTGAAGATGGGGGTTTTCTTCATCTGTGTAAGTTGTACTCCTCGCTGGAAGGAGACCCATCCCGAGTGGAGGCAGAGGAATCATGGGAAAAGCAGAACTAAATTAGGGGACAGCTTCTGATAAATCTCTGTTCTCAAGAGAACAAGAGAAAATTTTGCCTATGCCCTTTGCATGCTGGTCCAAGGGAAGTCACAGCAAAAAAGACATTTCTTTCCCTACTTCCCTTCCAGATACACCTTCAGGGTCCTTTGAACCTGCAGCCTGCCTCCTCCCGGTGCTCTGAGACAACAGCTGGTGGCTTTTCCACAGATTCACCCTCTGGTATCCCTGGCTCATGGACGTACTGAGGCTTTCTCCCTCCTGGGACCCAGGACAGAAGGAATTTGTCTCCATTCTTTAGTTACAATTCCTCGTAACAATGGAAAAAAGACAGATGTTAGTTGTTTCTTGCATTCAAGAAATGTGTGCATGAACGTGAATGTAAAGAGTTGATTTGTGAAAGCAGGCGAACACCAGTGGTTGCAGAGACCTATAACTTTTTTACTGCTTCCTTGGGAAGTACAGAGCTGTTCCTGAGGGACTTTCCATGCTCGAGCTCAGGTCCAGGCCCCAGCTAGAGAGATCTCCACAGCATCTGTGCACCAAGACTCACAGCCTGTAACAACGGGGTGCCACCTCACCCCTTCCTGAGGTTTGATTGTTATTTCTAGAATGGAGCAATGGAAAAAACCCCCTCAAATCCTTCTTCTCAAAGCTGCCTTTATCATGTATCCTGCCTTTGAGTTTTCTTAGCTGCTCTAGACTTTCTCTTAGGGAGGAAGTAAAGGGCCATGTGTTTCAATGAACTGGCAGCATTTGCTTTCCAAGAGGTGGATTTGTGTCCCTTTACCCTATTTTGGACAAACATTGTTACCTTAGTGTAAGCTTGAAGATTCAGGAGGCAGTATCATGTGTTCCCTGTAGGAGGTAGCAAAGAAATCAGATCCCCCCCCCACCTGCGTGTTCAAAGGGATCTTACAGGTGCACAAAAGAGCTGAGGAGGCTCGGAGTGATGATAACTCATGAATGGGTGTCTGCGGTCTCAGAGGGGCTTTTCAGCCTTTTGCCTCTCCTGGGGCTTTAGCTTTTTGCCCGTCACCAACCCAACGTTGCACAGGGTTTGCCACGTACACTAGCGCTTTGGAAGCCCTGTACAGCCACTGTGCCAGCTCTGCACTCAAAAGCAGCTGAGTGCTGCTGGGAATATCTGAGTTTGGAGTATGTGGTGTATAAGCAGACTGGTAGTGCCTATTATCATATCATCCCTGTCAGGCAAAAGATTTGATCCTTGTCCTTGTGGTCTCCATTTACAGCTGAACAAATTTGAAACCTGAATGCCAGTCTTGCTTTGCACAGGTAACTCAAAGTCTCATTTTGCTGTAATAGTGGCATGCTGTGCAAAGCAATGAAGGACAAAGATGCTGCATTAGATTTGCCTGTGAAGGGGACCCTGAAGAGAAAAGGTTAAAATTAAAATTCTATAAATATAATTTTGTATCAAAGCAAGCGATGTTGCGACTGTCAAGGCTTATCCCCTGTCAAGCTTTGCTTCTGTGATGTCTATTAAGGGTTGTGCCCATGTTTATCTCAGTGAGTGAACTGATTTTGGTCTTTTTTTTGACTCTTATTTATCCAGTGCTTGGAATACTTTCATATTTTTGAAACTTCTCTATCTCTCTGATTAATTTCATTGAAACTGGCATGGGAGTTAAAAAAGACTGACAAATAATAATAATAATAAGTTTAAAATACAGGAGGTAAAAATAACTTGCCAGAAGTTAAAAAGACAAGGTAATAAACACTTTTGAAAAAATACTCTAACACATGAATGAAAAGCGCCCATTACAGTTAATACCCGTTGCATAGCCCAATATCTTAGCTGATTTTTGCCTGTGCAATGGAATATCTACATTTTCAAATGCCAATGAAGTTTAACAGCTCTTAGTCATAGGGAGTTGCAGGGGATTAATAATGATTCTGGCATAGCAAAAATTTCCTCTTACAAGTTCTTTCATTTTTTTTCCATCATTAATCTTGGATGATCTGTCCATATCTCTTTCTTTATCTTCTTCTCTCTTCCAGGAGCCAGTCTTCCCCAAAGCAGTTCAGCAGTTGTGTGGGCTGCTCAAGCCAGCCACAGGGGAGAAGGCACGGCTGTAAAGTGCCCTGAATCCTTATCTCGTGTCTGCTACTGGGAACCTCCATCTCTTCAGGTGTCATTTGTTTTGTCATCTTCTGGGTGGCTGATCAAACCCCTCAGCAGCTGGGCAGTGTTTTGGTAAATGCAAATCAGCAACCAAATCCCCAAGGTGTGGAGCTGGGTAGAGCTAGTTTGTGGTGATGTGTTATACTTGCTCATCTCCTGTTCTTTCTCAGAAACAGAGAGGAATCTTACACTGAAGTAAAATATAGAAGGGTTTTCTATATTTTTTTTTTCCACTTTCTGTCTTCCTCTGTTCCTACAGAGATCAGCAGCCCCACTGGATATTTCCCGCTTCCCCCTCACCCTCCTGCTGGGGAGATAATCACCCAATCAGGACCTTGTGTGGTGCAGGGTTAAGCTTGCCTTATTGTACGTGCCACAAACAATGGGGCCCATGGTTCTGCCTCTATAGGGTAGGAATAGCCTTGAGACCAGGCTTAAGTGTCAATTCTCTTTCTGCCTGTTTCTTGCCTGTATGAGCACCTGTGGGGCTGCTTCTGACTTGGCCCGTGTGGTTCTCTGGTAAGTCCTGGAGGCTTGGGGGAGCGCTCACCCACAGTGTGGATGGGCTCCAATACTTTGTGTCTCTCCAAAAGCTTCAATGTTCCTGTGCTGAGTTTTCATATGAACTCTGCTCAGCAGGCAGAGCTGCCTGAGAGCTTTTCTAGGAGGGCCCATTGCTGTTTAGCACAGGAGCAGATGGGATGTCGAAACCTGAGCTCAGACCTAGGTCCTGAAGAGTGTCCTTGACACTCTGGGCTGCTTCTACTTGGTAATTCAGACATCAGGCATTCAACGATCTTTTTTTCCTGGTCTCAGGTGTCCTTGGCTACCCTCGGGTTGGGTGGAGCCAACCAAGTGCACTCTAACTGCCTGCTCTGCTCCCTTTCACCTCCACCCAAGACAGATGCTGGAGGAGAGCAAATGAAGCCATTCCCTCCCGGTGGGGTGTCCCACTGACGCCTGGCATGGACCGGGGAATTTAGTCAGAAACCACTGGAAACAGAGCAGCCTGGGAGGAATCTGCTTCATCACACAGCTGCTATTGCCTAACGTGAGTTTTGCACAACACAGTAATTGGTTCCAACTGACTCACGGCAGAGCCCTGGCAAGGGAAAGTTCACGTCTGGAAGGGTGTGCGGTTCCTTAAGCGGAGGACACCACATTTCAGAGATCCTCAGCCGGCAAATGAGCTGGGAAGAGAGTGGCAAGAGGCAATTCACCACTGAGTGTTACAGAGAGAGCTTTGAGCCTGTCGGAGGAAGGACATACAACCAGATCCCTGTCTCTGCAATGCGTGTGGAGAGCTTACTCTTTTGTCCAGAGAGGGCACTCTTATTGCAGATATTTTAAGAGGTCTGCAGAGACAAGTGATAGCATGGCTGATTGTAAGCTATTACTAATATTCACTAAGAGCATTTCTTACCTCTGTTCTAAGCTGTGAATATTATATGAGTTCCAATCAATTGTATTTGAAAAGATCTGAAATCTGGTAAAAACAGACTCACACTTCTCTCTGTTGGGTGTTACTGGCCAATAACATTAGCAATGCATAATATCATATCCATTAAAAAGGGGGTAAGTGACAACATAAGTATAAAGGCAACATTAATTTGGTCTTTATTCACACAGGGGAACATTAGGATTTACTCATTCTGGGTCTGGATCTGTTGTAGCTCTTACTTAAGCTGACTTAGCCAGAGTAATACCAGGTTTGAAGCAGCTCTGCCCGGTATATACTATGGTTCTCATACAGCTATGATGTAACACCTCTGAGAGAGATGAGTTTTGAGCCCTAGGATTGTTTTGCACAAGAGTTGCACTTTCTGACACTACCATTTCCAGAGATTCAAATATCAGTGGGATACCTCTTTCTTTCTTTTTTTCTCTTTCTTTCTTTCTTTTTTTTTTAAACTAGCTTCTATATGAAGGAGGCAGTGCCCTTTTATTTTCTGTGCTTTTTGCTACAGCTCACTGGTTGCTGCCCTTTTTTCCCCAGCCTTGTAGTATTTCCCTTCTCTCCCTTCCCCCAGTCTGCCACAGTGTCATTGAGAAACAAAACGGCTGAAACCTGAGATTTCTGGCTAGAGAAGATGAAGAATGAGAGGAGGAGGTGGTAATTAAACCCTCCCCCATATTATTCATGCAAAGGAATTGTCTTTGAACACCACTTCATCCTGGGAGCTGCTCTGAGTTCAAAGAGAAAGCTGAGTTGTTGTCATTCTGGGACCTTAATCTAATCACAGTGTCCCCCTTTGATTTAAAAATCTTCTTTGGAGATGGCAAGTATCTCTCCCCATCTACCCTTTTATATTTAATTTTTATTTTTTGGTCCTAAGAATATGGAACTTGTTTTCCTGGCCTTTTTCTTGTAGTGCAGGGTTTTATTGTCCAAGTTAGGCTGGTTCCTGCACTGGCTATCATTTAAGAGATGCAAGTCTTTGATAGTGTCAAGAACAGAAAAGTATTGCTCTCTGTATCTATAGAAAATTCTCTATATCTCTACATACATGATAAGACCAAAAGGCTCTCCAGGAGCCTCCATCTTTCAAGGTATTTCCAGATTCATGTTTTAAGAAGCAGTATTTATATAAGTGATGCTTATTAGGACAGGCATCTACCATCTACCTGGATAGATCTACCATTTGTAATCACTCAGCAGGTTAAAAAGTACTGAATGTGTTTCTTCATCTTTTTGTTATCCTGTTTCCTATGAGGAAGCCCAGAAAACCACCTTTAAAGGTCAGTCCAGTTCTACCCAGACCATAATTGCTACCTCTCACACACAGATAAATGCCCATGCACATACACACATTTAGCCTGTTTTCCTTGTGAGGCCTGTTCTATGTCACTGGTTGGAAGCAGAAGAAAATAATCCATTATGGTTTCTGAGATGTTCAAGTGAAAGCTCTAGTGTTACTCAAGAGCGTGGGTGAGATAAGGCTGATTCCCACTTCCACCAACTGCCCTCCAGCTAACATCCTCCCTTGCTGTTAGCGTTTTAGGCCTGTTCAGAGCACACTTACATGTGGAAGGTGCTCCTGCAGATTCTTGCAGAGTATAGAGTATACAGAGGAATAAAGGCAAAATTAAGATGCAGTCATTGCAGGCTGGGGGGTTTCTGAGCACATGCGAGTGAGTTGCATGGTAAATTTTAGCTCCTTGGCAGTGTAATGGTGCTGGAGAATTGGTTGTCCAAATGTAAGCATGAATGCCTGGACTGAAGTGCTTGACTGTATGTCCCACAAGAGGCAAGATTTCAGGACGTCTGAATATTGTCCTTTGATTCTAACATAAAACAAGGCAACAAAATTTGATCTTCTGTTGTGGAAGGATAAAAAGGGATGTAAGGATAAAAAACCTTTAGGCCAAAATCAATAATAACAGTAGTAATGTCATAAAATAGATTTCTCCATCAGTTTAAAGCTTTCAACACATAGCTTCATTTCAAAAGCACCAAACATTAGTAGCTCCCCTCCAGCCCATATGGCTCTGCTCAGTATACACACTTAAAAAAAAAAAAAAATTCTTACCACTTCTTTAGATATCTAAATATACACCTGGCACACCTATTGTTAACATCTTGTCTTAGGTTTTTGGGTCTAACATTTGTAGATATCGATTTACAGCAAAGTGATAGCTATTTCAATCTATATCCAGGTGAAGCGTTTTTGTGCTACTTGTATAATTAAAATTTCAAAAGCTGCTATGGGATGAGGCTTTCATGAACAGACAGCTTGAAAGAAAGTAGTTGTCTTTTGATAAACAGATGTAGGCTCAATTGCAGATGTTGTGAATAAAAAAAGAAAATGCCTGACAGCAGGGAAATAAATAACTAAACAATAACATATAAATTCACAATTTTCTGTAAAACTAAGCCAAGCTGTTAGAATCACAGCTTCCATTTCTAGTAAAATCCTAAATATTGCAATTCTGTAGAAGCTTGTTGGCCTTCTCTTAGGCGATATTTATCTGCACAAAATACACATAAAAAGATACCAAAGTGTGGTCTTGAATCTCTCTGCAATTTTATGTTGGTCAGCTTACAGACAAATTCAGGATGTCCTGACCTAATCTGAATGACGTCAGGCTATATAAAATCACATAAATATCCACAGTAGGAAAAGCACTATTCTGTTCAGAATAAAAAAACCCAAACCACAACCAAACCAACCCTCTACAATCAATTCCCCAGATCTCTGGTTTCCATCCACAAAAGCCAAATGAATGAATAGGCAAGGTTATTGAGGTGTCTTCCTGAGCTACACTTCCAGCATAAAGCAACCAAGGCTGAATTTGTGTTTGGATTTGGCTGATTCAGTGACTTCAAATCAAAGTTGTGGGTCTGGTTCCTTAAAATGACCAACACAACTATGATCAGCAATTGCATCAACATTAGGCAATTTTGTAATGTTTAATGGGGCGTACATCTGTGGCTAGAAGGCAGCGAAAACTACTTTTTTTTTAACAAGCATTGCTTTTCTTTTTTAAGAAAAAAAAACAGTATAAAGCCTTATACCAAAAAACCCCCAAACGCAACCCCCTTATCTTTTCAATTTTGTTTGTTTCAAGAAAAAATACTTACAAAAATGGCTAAATTTTCCTATTATTTTTGCTGACATACATTGGGTATGTTTCCTTTGTACTCCTTCACCCATGATTGACACCACCATAAAGAAGACAAAGCTATTATTATTCCTACTGTAAGTGGAGAAGAAAATATCCCATGATTAAAATAAGGAGTAAGTTTCACATTATACCACAGCAATTCATTGTGTGGCTCAGGGCAAGCAGCTCTAAATTTGAGTGGTGGATTATGGGGCTTTTAACTGAGTTATTCATCAATATTTGTCATCTACAAAATGAGTTTACCATCTTCGAAGTCTTTAGACACTTGTAGATTTTTGTGGTGAAAAGCATCATTATGGTATTGGTCATTTTATTAGTCAATGAGGTATTGGGAAGCGAATGTTACGCCACATCCCCATCTGCTTTCACTACTGGCATCTGTGATGATCTTTCCTTCCATGGTCTGAGGTCAGCCTTGGTGACTTGCACCTCCAATGCCCACCCTTCCCCTCACACTCCCTGAACTCTACTGCCACTTTCCTTCTGATGCTTTTAATTTCCATTAGTGTTTTTCTGCTCACTGAACTTTAGTGAGATACGTGTCCTTCACTGAACCTTGCCTGTGCTGGTAACACAGGGCTGTGGGCATTTTAGGGTGCGCCCTGTTTTACACAAACTGCTATATTTTGCATTTCTGTTTGTGACAGAAAACTCATCCCAAATTCCAGCATTTAGTGGCAGCACATGGAGACTCACTTTGATGCTTTGGCCAGTCTGAGTGTCCAAACTAGCTCAGTGACAAGACTTCCTTACTTATCTCCAAGGATTCATGAACTCCTAGGCAAGATGTGCAAATTTTAGCCATTTCAGTTCAGCAGTTTTGGTTCTTGTGCAGTCAGAGCCCAAGGGTATTGCTTTGAATACTTAACTGGAAATGAGAGCCAGATAAACACAGAGCAGAAGGCCAATGAAAGTCTATTGTAAATCTGTCAAGCAAACACAAAGCCCTCCCTGACCATCAGCCTGGTTCCAAAAATGTGGTTAATGGAAGATTCATGTGCCAAAGAACTCCTGTTACTGGATCTTGGGGAGCTGAGATATTATTGAATCCTGCATCTTCATCTGTATTTCCAGCTATGTGACTGGACCTCATATCCTCCCCTGCACTGTCCCAGTAGCTGTAGAAACCAATGAAAATTTTATTGAACATGTGAGATTCACTTGATTCACTTATTCAAAGTATGCGGCTGCACTATCTTCCAAAACACCCTCCAGACAAGCAACCCATAACTTGGCCATAGCTAAAAAATATTCTTAAATACACTTCTGAGGTCAGAAGATCTGTGATACGATTGACTGAGTGCAATAGCTGCAAACATTTGTAAGCACATTTCATACTGTGCTCTGATGAAGGAGACGCTTATGTTGCTGATGAGAGCGCTGCTGGCTGCCGCCACTGAGACCCATCAAGGCTCATTCTTAAAAGTCACAGATAGGCACTGGAAAATCCTGGATATTTATTTTTGGATACGGGGCTAAACCCTGGCTTTGTAGAGGTGAGGGGAGTTTCCATTGATTAGATTAGGGCCCAGACTTCTTTTTTCCAGCTTGATTTCTAGCTGAGCCCAGTCTCAAGCTGCTTCCTGAAGGACAGGAAAGGAGAGTTCTGCATTTTATGTTCACTGAGGGCAGGGTCTGAAGCTAGGAATCAGCTTAAGCTACCACTGTTGCACTAACCAAGTGATTAACAGGAGTTTGATAATGACATGCTCTGAATACAGATAGTATAGATTTTAGTTCTGGGTAGCTACAGATTACTAATCTCTGCAGCTGCTGATGAGAAATTTGTCTGCTAATAACAAACAAATCGTTCTGAGAGCTCAGCTTCCCCACCAGAAGCAAAAACATTTAGTCAGGTGGATTAAGTTTCTCACCTTCTTCTATTGCATGTATTTTTAACTTCTTGCCTCATTTCTAGGTGCAGAATAAGAATACCCAGCTCATCTCATCTTTTTTGTCTGCAGATTTTCATCCTCAGAAATAAATAATTCTCTGAGGAAGGTGAGGCTTACTACCCCCTTTGCAGATGGGGAAACTGAGTCACAGGGAGAAGTGACTTAGGTCATCAAGAGGCAAATGGAAAAAACAGTTGCGTAAACGGGTCTCTAGAGTTCCTGCCCAGTTGCTAGCCCCCTTAAATGTCAGTCCCACAGGGTTTAAGCTAAAGCTAATGGTGATAAATAGGAAACTTCCCATTGTCTTAGGTTATGAAATCAACATACATACCTATATATATATGTATATGCTTCCACAACCTCAAATGATTTTAATACCATAATACCTTGACCTCATCTAAAAAGTGTTATACTGACACAGTGATTATAGTTCTTGTGGTCAGTAAACAATATCATTAGCACCACTGCTGCGGGATGACTGAGGGGCTGATTAAACACAACTAGGGGAGGGCTTGCCCAGTGAAAGACACCAGGGTCCCACTGCTATAGATCTGGGTGTCAAGCAGACTTCCCAGACCTAGAGGTCTGCCTGCACAGGGGCATTGAAAGGTTTTGCTCTGGCTGGGTGCTGCTGCATGAGTGCTTATGGGACGGGTCCAGCTCTGCGGTGCACATGAACCATGCCATGCCACCAGAGGCCAGAGGAGACGGCCCTGTCCCTCTCTGGTGCAGAGGCAACATTTTGCAGGAGGAGGTGGAGCCCCTGGAGTTACCTGCCAAGACCAGTGCTGGATCTCCAGTTCTTCCTTGCACCTGTCAAATTTCTGCTTTCCCAGATCATGAGGTGTCCTCTGCTTGGCCATGGGACATCTAAAGCCTGTGACAAGGTCAGGGCTGGGCAGCACGCAGGCAGCTCTCCCTCCAAGGATGGTTCCCCTTGGGGGCAATACGGCACTGCATCCTCCTCCTAGCTCCAGCACCCTGACCAACACGCCCGCCTGCTTAGCGTGTCCCAGGTGGATCCAACCAGCTGGATGGGACACAGAGCAGCAGGGAGGCCACAGTGCTGTAAATGAGGCTGTATCACATGCGAGTCTGAGCTGGTAGCCATTTGTCTGTTTTTCCCTCCCTTTAAGTGAAATATCACCTCAAGCATGTCTCCTTGAACTGCCCAGACGGCTGAGGTATCACCATGTGTATGTGTTTCTGTGGGTGCTGTGCTTTAGCTGGGCATTTGCTATGGAAGTGACCGTTGTCATTGCTGAGCTTTCAGGCTCTGACATCCAGGATGGTGCGTGGGGTCGCAGCGAGGCCCCGGGGTGAGGTAAGTGGCAGCGTGGCTCCTCCAGGGCCTGGGTGGGAGGTCAAAGCTGGCAATGCTTTAGGTCGCTCCCTGCGTCTGCTCACGCTGCCTCCTCTGCCCATGCTTGCTCAATGCTCCTCTAAGTATTTTCTAAAGAAAAGGGAGCAACGGCAGCTCCAGTAAGCCACACACCTTTTGTTAAACTATTTTTAAAGTTTCCACTTTCCTAAATGTAAGAGTTCAAACCTTCCAAGTCATGTGAGTGCTACTAATCAACATTTTCCTGCCCAGCCTGTTAAAACTTCCACTAACTCATCCTTAGTCCCCCATTTAAAGACAAGATAATATTTTGTATCCGATTTCCCCTATAATTAGATTGTACAAACAGTGTAAGTCTTGCTGAGAATGAGACTATCACTAACAAAACACTCTAACTTCCAGCGCTTTAACAAGATCCCCCTTTTTATTTTATCAGTTCAATGTGAATCCCTCTGATCAGGTGTTAACAAGCCAGACTATTTTCCCTTGATAATCCTCAAGCACTATAAATATATATTCCCTCCTCAGACATCAAATCACATGTATTGTAAAAGGTTTTTTGGTTTCCCATTCACTGCCTCATTTTTATAAATCTTTGTTTTTTAAAACCTCCCATGTTAATTGTTTGTAGTAACAGCATCAGTATCATATCTGGGAAGGAGAAAATAGTTGTTTTTAGGGAAACGAACAGCCCTTATTTATGTTGCTGGCATGTCACAAGTAATTTATTTGATTTATGTTAGATTATCCACACATGTAAATTTTTTATGGATTTTATCAGTGATCCACATCTATCTGTCAAGAACACCTTGTTTTTGCATGATTGGTGAAGTATCTTCAGTGGATCATGACCATACAACAGAAGAGAGCTGAATTCTATATTGTCCTTGGAAAAGACACTTCAATTTTCCGTACCTGTTGCTCCATCTGGAATGGGTGGGGTCTTTTTGAATATATCAGTATCTTTTATTGCCCTTCAAACATGTTTCAGGCCTGACAGATTCTCCCTTCTGGGGGATTCCCAAAACAGAAATGGGAACTGCACAGAAGACATCCAGTAACTGAAGAGCCCTGCGAACAAAATAATTGTATAAGAACACAAAATATTTGTATTCAAAATTTGTAAAAGAATGCAATTAACTCCTGCCTCATTATGCAGTTTCTTATATGGTATTAAGAATGTTAGCGTCTCTTGGGGAGAAGAGACAAATAATGACATTGGCTAGAATTGTGATCTGGAACTGCACAGATTTTCAGTCAAAAAGCTCTTAGGACTGTGTATAACAAAGTTTCTAACATTGTCCCTACCATTCTTTTTTCTGTATCTTTGTTAAAAGCTTTAAATAATTTGAAAGCTGATTTTTGTCATAGAATTCAGTAAGTCAAGGCCATAATACTTGAAATCCAGATCCATTGTTTAACTATTTAAATTAATTTAAATATTTAATATTTAAACCTAATATTTAAATTAAAATAATTTAAATATTGCATGCTGCACAAGGAAATGTCTACACCAACATTTTCACCTTTCTGGATTCATGTTGCATCAAACTCTTTACAAACTTCCCCCAGAGCTTAATATGTGAAGGATCTACCCATAAATAATCATAAACTCTTTTCGTGCCCATGAGATTCTTGCAATTAGCACCCAATCAGTGCTAAAGCTATTTTTTTCTTAATATATGGAAAAAAAAACTTTTAATGGACAGCTTAAAAAACATGTAAACTTAGATTTTAAAAGTCTAAATCATATTAAAAACAATGGCTCAATTTATACCACAAATAAAACAGATAATGAATGAAGGAAAGAAAATGAATCACAAAAACTGTCTCCAGAGAAACAGTAATACAATGTACTTCTCTGGTGACATACGATCCTCCAGCCCTTTCTGTGGAACACTTTGCCCCTTGACTACAGTATTACTAATTTCCTTACCTTTAAACCACCCCGACAAAGAGCGGTGTTGGTGTTGAACATCCTCTGTAAAGATTAATTTACGGATTCTGGCATTGCTTTTTTTCTCCTCTGTCATTTTTAAAAGAGTTTTTATATTTTCCTGGTGTTTCAGTTTTAAATTTAACCTAGGTAGCTTTCACTGCCAGGCAAAATAAAGATAAAGCAGAGACTGGATCAACCAATAAAGAATTATGGAACACAATCAATCAATAAAGAATTATAGAACACATTAATGTCAATCAACTTGATTTTGTGGAAAATAATAGATTTTTCTGCTATTTCACTTTTTGGTGAGATCACATGTTGGCTAATAAACATAACAGTTCAGATTTAGCTTAGGTATATTCCTGCAGTCATTTGGTTTAGCACCATAGCAGTTAAAATGTCAATATAACACACATTAAATGGATTAAGATCTGGCCAGCTGGCAGATTGCAAAAAGTATTTGTCAATGGGGAATTGTTACCAAATGGATATGTTCCTTATGGAAATTCCCCAGCGGGCTGTTCCGTGTCTAACACTGTCCAACATTTTTATCAACTCTTTATTTGGATGTTTTGTAATAAGCTTTGATTTTTCTTGATATTTCTGACAGATTGGTTAGCATTTAGTGATGTACATGTTTTCTGCAAATTGTTAGCCTCTTGTCAGACAGAGTTTTGCTGTAATTCATTCTGTTACCTCTTGTGGCCTAGACATAAAGTTTAACTTTTTAAGGTCTATTGTGAAGGTCCATATAGAATTCTGTCTATGTTCCTCTTTCTCTCAGAAATAAGAGAAGACACTGCCATTACAAGTTCTGATGCTCAAGTCAAACAACTGGAGAGTCCAGTCTCTAATGAGTTGTGCTGTGGAAAGGCAGAAAGTTTTGTACCTTTCATCCCTGAATGGTTTAGTTACACATTGGAAGCCTCTATTTTTGAATCTGCAAAAGTTTAGCTCCCACTTAGAAGAATCTCTTTAACTGTAAGCTGAATGAGAGGTGCATAATTCTGGCAATGTTTTGCACACATAGAATGTTCTTTATTTAAGAATGTTACAGTGCTGAAAAATACTAAACCATTAGGGACAGCATAATAATGTAATAATAATAAGCAAAGCAGGTCACCAAAAGCAATGCTAGCAATGACATGTATGGTTTAAGTGTGCTGATTTGAAGGCTGAGGAGACACCCTGAGTGCTGTGAGAAGGATGTACTCTTGGTTGGTATCTGTTCAGAAGTTAAAGGAAGGAGTCTGGAAAAGCTAATGGAATAGGATGAAGTGAGAATATTATTTGAGCATTTTTTTCAGTATTTGGGACTATTTCTTTTATGAACAGACAGATTTTAAACAGGGTGAAAGCATGGTATCATTCTTCACACTGGGAAAGGACGGTCCTGGGCAGTTTTTAAGTTTCAGAGGACGACAATGGTTGGATGAAGGGTGTCCTTTGGTTTTGGAGTGAGGAGTCTGTGGATTTTGCATCTCACCAACCCTAATAGAAGAATTGGATCACTGCAGGGGATGTTGTGAGAGCATCCCCTGCAGACTAGAGCAGCAGCCAGCAAATTAACAGGCAAAGCAGCAAATAGGTGTTGGCAAAGATTATTTAGGAATAAACCTTGTTGGAAAAACTAGCTAAGAGCAATCAGCAGGGCAGCTAACAGCAACCCTGGTCAGCAGGAAGAGCTAGCCACAACGTTGCCAGTAGAAAGCACCCACCAAGAGTGGCAGTAAGGGAGGGACCATTTGCAAATGGGGCTGTGTCTGGCTGTGAGCGCTGTGAGCAGGAGCACCTACTGCTAGCAATGACCAGGGCAGTTGCAGAGGCCCGCCAACTGCCTCAGGAGACAGGTACAGCTCAGGGATGACTCTTCTATAGAACAACCATCCTACTACTGAGATGTGCCTGAGTCTGGATCAAAACCCATGACTGGGTGCAACAAGAAGAAATTGTCCATGTCTGGCACCAAAGCACTGATCTTTCACAGGTCTCTCTTAGCTACTGTGGAGTGAATAGGTACCTCAAGGGGGAATGGGATCATGTTTCCTTCTCTTGATTGAATATTCTATGTTGCTAAGATGCGACTGGAGCTCAAGCATGTGATATAGAAGTGTAGTTACATGTTAAAATTTATGTAGGTTGAAAAAGAAAATAAAAAGCACTATGAGCCTCATGGTTTATACTTTAAAAGCAAACTACTAGTGGAAAATTTGCTTTCAATTTACTTGCTGTTCTTAGGTTCAGATCTCTTTATTTGCACATTGTTTGCCTATAGCTACTTGCTCCCAAACTCTGGCTTCTGTTTCCTCGTTCTGAGGAACCCTTAGCCAGGCAAGAGTCAGATGACTCTGATGCCATCTTAAATGGGCAACAAACCCAAGCTCAAAAAAATGCCTTCACTCATGAGAGTGGGGAATATCTTTGTACCAAGTATATTACTTGTAAACAGAACTGAATATATATATATATATATATCTATATCTATCTCCAGGCATATCTCTACTTTATTAAGCTTCATTTAGAGCTACCTTAATTAAAACTTCCCCCTCCATCCCCCCGATTAGCTACTGTGTTATGACTTTTTGCCAGTTTTACTCAGTCTGCTCCTCAGATCTATGGGGTGTGCTGTGGGACTTTTTGAAGAATAGGATATGGCGTGACTTGAAGAAAGGAGAGGTTCTATTACTAGCAGTTCATAAGATTTGCTGGAGAATTTTTAAAGAATTAAAGATTCATGTCATTAGCAATAATGTTTTGTACTTTTCATCCAAAGATCACAAACTGATTGACAAATATTAAGCACTTCTGTTTCACAACAGTCTTCTGAGACACGCATCTGCCAGACTTGAAGGATGAAACATGGAGAAGTGACGTGACAGGCTAGAAGGTGGTATGCTGCTGAGAGGTCAGATCCATCTGTTTCTGCTGAAGCCAAGAGGAATTTAAGGGGTTTTGCAGGGGAAGGGTTTCCACAGCCATATGTCCAATCTCCTGCTCTGCTCACAGACCAGTAGTATTTCTCCTTTGTAATACTGTCTTATCTCTATACTTTCATGAAGGAACTTCAAACAAACCTCTGTGGTTTTGTAATATTTGTGTCTTGGTGGCCTGTATGGCATTTTTCCTCCTGGCAATGTTTTGTCACTTATACTCAAGACTGGACTATTCTGAGAGCCAAATGAGCAATACTACTGAGTAATGGCAAACATCTTAGTTATCTTTAGACTGGTAAAATTATTGGCAAATTCAATGCTGAGCTGCAGACTGCAATTTGCTCTCTTTTAAAGAACATGGAAAACTGCTACATGGAAAACTGCTATGAAGCACAAGCTGTCAAGATTATGTGGTGTAAGCAATTATCTTCTATCTTGACTGGACTGATGTGGGTTGGGTACGCTTGTTTGCATTGTAGTCATGTCATTTCTAAATGACGTTGCAAACTTTTAGGCAAAAGTACAGAAAAGATGTCATTAATATTTCAATGTGGCTGCTACTGGATGTCACAGCATCTGCCATACTGACCTCTGCTCTCTGATAAAGCAAGAAAAAGAGAGTTCATCGATCATTTAACGCAGTGCCAGTGTCTCAGGGCTTAGGGCTTCACCAACTTCACTGTGAAGCAAGTGGATTGATTTTAAAGATTCAAAAAATCCTGAAATGAGTAAAAGTTATGAAATAACAAAGAGAGAAATCCATTCAAAACTCCCAATTTAGGTGTGAACAAAGGATAAAATCAAACAACAGTAAGCAGAGCTATGCTCTTTGGGGTCTGTAACTGATAGCATGTGTGCAAAGAGGGAAGAAGGGCACACAAAGCATCACCTCCTGCACCCCTGCTGTTTGAGAAAGGATCACAGTAAAAAAAAAAAAATCAGCAGCATGGTGGGGAACAGCACACACTTTTCTCACTGTTTTCCTTCTGGTGGGGAGTCATATACATGCTGAAATATTTCCCTCCTCTGTAAATGTTGAAATATTTCCCTCCTCTAGCTGCAGCAGGATACCCAAAATAGAGTTTTATTTTGGTTCAGTGAAACAACATAATCTGTAATAGCTTAAAATGCCTCACATAGGTATAGCAGCTTAAAAAGTAGATTTAGCCATGGCAGTGAGGAACTCTGGGCTTACAGAATTGCATAGTTTAAAAATTGAAGCACAGACTGGGCCTTGGGGTACATGATTCTGGGATGAAAGTACAAAGCATCTTTATTAAAATTATAAAAAAAAATTTACCCATAGATAAACTAAATCTGAAGTAAGCCTTTCTTCTGAGGCTTTCTCTGTCTGTTAGACTTCTGTTTGTTTGTAAAGTTTACATGCTTCCTGGGTTTGACCAAAACCAGGACTGCCGAAATAGCTTGAGAAATGTTATCACTCTGATGTTTCTGAGCCAGCTAGGATTAGAAATGACTGGAAATGTTATGGAAGAGCCTGTTTTCATGAGATTTCCATCCAGATATCTAGACCAAAGGGGTTTCTTGCCCTGTGAACTTACAGAACACCTTTCAGTGCTCTTTCATGTAAACTCTTTGTTTCCTGTAGCATAAAGTCCCCCCTGCATTGTATCTATGCAAATTACAGCCAGTAGATCAATGTAAGCTCACCTTTTAAGACCTGACCTTTTGTTTGAACTGTTAACACCTGAAAGATGGAGGTTTTTTTGTTCTCAAAGCTGGGTATTACAGTTTGTTAGGAAAAGATTGTGTTACTATCTACCCTTTCGGGACCGTGCAATAGGCATAGGAAATACCATTTTCTTTTAAGCCAACAGAAGCCAGAATGTATGGAGTTAAAGTCCTAACTCCATCCTTAGGGTACCTTGTTTTCTTTACACAATTACCTGTGGTCTCAGTCTGTTAGATGATCTCAGCCAGGCATTTGCAGCAACACTGAGACAATTGACTTAGGGATGAAGTTTCCAGCTTCAACTTGAAAGATCCCTTCTGTTTGCAGATTCAGGCCAGACATTTAGCGTTACCTGAACTTAATTGCTGTTTGGTTTTGCTTTGCATTGTCCTCTGAAAGGAAGTCTAGGGAAAGAGGGAGGCCTGGGAAAAACAAACTGCTTTGCAGACCAAAATGGCTTCAAAAGCAGCGTTAGGACCACCTCCAAGACTAAACAAAGCTCTGGCAGAAAGGCTATCTCCTTGCTCCCCAAACCTTGCCACTTCCTACAGAAGCCCTGCTTTTTTCTTTTCAGGCCTTAACAAAACCCAAGACTGCTATTACCTTACTCTTGTCTCCCATATCAAGCTCAGCCTGCTTGTGCGGGCAATGTGGCCCTTCTTTGCCTCTCTTTTCCCAGTTTTGTCCAGAGTTTTTCTTCTCAGTCCCATACAAGGCATCTGGGTGACTTGGCTGTTAGTGACCATCATTTAGGTCACAGTTATCTCTAGTATCCACCTATGGTTGTCATCTTTGATTAGCAAATTCGTAGTCCTGCTTATCTTTTCCTGAGTTAGGCCAAGCAAACCCCTTTTTGGTTTTGGTCCTCCTTTAAAAGTTAGGTCAGTCTGGCAAGCATTTCTAAATGCTTCAGGCACTGCTGAAAGGACACTGATATTAGAGTATGCACTTTGTGTTTTGCATGCATGTTCACATCACAGCATTTCTTTTTAATATTTTAGTGTAGATATAATAAGTGTTACCTGGATGTATATTGTAGTCTTAAATTGCAAACTGTATTCACTCGAAATTTTATTTGACTTTATACATAGCAAATAACTCTTTGTGCTGGTTTTGGCTGGGATAGAGTTTATTTTCTTCATACTAGTTACTATGAGGCTATGTTTTGGCTTTGTGCTGAAAACAGTGTTGATAATACGGAGATGTTTTCGTTACTGCTGAGCAGTGCTTACACAGCATCAGGGCCTTTTCTGCTTCTCACCCCACCCCACCAGCAAGAAGGCTGGGGGTGCACAAGGAGTTGGGAGGGGACACAGCTGGGACAGCTGACCTCAGCTGACCAAAGGGATATTCCAAAGGGATGTCATGCTCCGCATATAAAGCTGGGGGAAGAAGAAGGAAGGGGGGGGGGGATGTTCGGAGTGGTGGCATTTTTTCTTCCCAAGTAACCGTTATGCATAATAGAGCTCTGCTTTCCTGGAGATGGCTGAACACCTGCCTGCTGATGGGAAGTGGTTAATTAATTCCTTGTTTTCTTTGCTTGTGCGTGCACGGCTTTTGCTTTACTTATTAAACTGTCTTTATCTCAATCCATGAGTTTTCTCACTTTTACCCTTCTGATTCTCTCCCCCATCCCACCATGGTGGGGTGTGAGTGAGCGAGCGGCTGTGTGGTGCTTAGTTGCTGGCTGGGCTTAAACCATGATGCTCTTCTTCTGAGTTTCGTTGATATGGTGTGATCTTTGCAATACATATGAATGTTTAAAAATGATAGTATACACTACTGAGACACTTATCTCAAGATTGGCATGTCTCATCAGAATAAGAAGATTAACTACCTAGTTTAAGCCTAGCACATCTTGTTATCACAGTTTAATGGTTTGCTGTGGGCGAGCTGATTGACAGTAAGTGTTTGTGCCCATACTTGTAACTAAGACATATAGTGGGCTGACAGCAATGAGCTAATGTTATTAGTTCCCATGAACAAATGACAATTAGTTCTTAATTCGCCTTTCTTTTGCCATAACTAAATCTACACATGAGGGCAGTTACCATTGCTCTGATGATACACAGCAACATCTTAAGCTGTCATGACTTTATCATAGATCCTCTTTCAGTTAATTTAGCCTCTGCTACAAAGGTATCATAACTTCTCCTTTCTATTCTTTCACAGGGGTGAACAAAATGGATTTGAAGTGTGACCGCAGTTGCTAAACTCTCACACAATTCATATAATAATGATCAACATCATAAAAAAAAAAAAAAATCCCTGGCTGAAATAAATGACAGTTCTACAGCCTTTCATGAAGAAAAATCTAAATCAACTGAGTGTGACTGCCTGAAGGTGCTAAAAGAAACTAAGCAATTTCACAAACTGGATTGGAGACACTGCTTACTTTTGTGAATTGAACTTGTGATTAAACCAGTGAAGAAAGAATATCTAGAGAGCTCAGTAAATCTTTTAGGAGTGAGTTCTGTGTGCAAACCACAGTTACGGTAATAAACAGACTCTATTCTGCCAAAGCAGTATAGCAAGTGAAAACTGATCTCAGACTTTGTGTAGGAACTCAAGGTAAAAGTTAGCACCATGCAAAGTAATGACCATGAACTTAGCTGCAAGCAGGTTTTTCTGCTGACAGCAAAGACAGAAGAAAAAAACTGTGCCATGATGAATGCAGCAGAACAGGAACATGTAGTGACAGCAAACCACTCATGAGAAGGCTAACTGCATCTTAGAACAAGCTCTAAAAGTAAACAAGGAATATTTTGCTCTACAGCATAGGGCATTAGAAGTAAAAAGTCAGCAGGCTGGGAGAACTACCCACACATATTTCTTAAAAAAATAAACAAATTGCTCAGAGTTGGTAGTGAATAGCAAATGTTTTGCCAAAATGCAAGGGAACAGGTTATCTGCACGTGACTAAAGAGACAAACCACCTCACACCCATAATATTCTGCAAACTGAGGAGACCTGGCATAGCATGTGTATGGAGACAGGCATGCCTATCTCCCTCATTGGGTCATGTCTGTTCAAGCCACTTTCCCTCTGCATGAAGAGACTGCAAGCAGAATCTACACAATTTAAGAGTACTAAGTATTATTTATTGTGTAATGCATAAGACAGGTAACAAAGAGTAGCAAGCACCCATAAATGTACTCATTAATGCTTATAAGACCCGGTGGCCTGGTAGTCACCACCCAGGAGAAGCCAGCCTCCGCTGCTTCTAGGAACAGCAAGATCCTTGATGCTGTTGAGCTGCCATCTTTCAATTCTCTGCTTTTTTGGGGGCGTCATAGACCTCTCATGTCAGTATTTTTGCTCTTGAAACCTTCTCCCAAGGCATTAAAAAGAAATGGAAGTACTGAATTGCCACGTAAATCTAGCTTTATATAGAACTTTGCTTATCAGTGTTATGCTATATTGATAACCGTAAACATATGAAATGGGCTGTATTAGTACTTATTAAAATTTAATACCAGCATTTATTTTTGTAATACATATGTAAATCAGTAATTACAGACTTATTAATAGGGTTGAAGAGAAGTAGGCATCACATATTATCATCTCTACAAACATAATTGTAAACTACTGACAGTGAACAACAAAGCACCTGATAATCATAATTTTGGGATCTAGAAACCATTACTGTTTTACAATAGCAGCATTCATACAGCACCTTACTGACAGTTGAGATATGGCCCCCAACAGTTTTACTAACTACAGTGCCAAGGCTTAAAGATGAGTTAAATCTTATAACCTGCTCAAAGTGGATATGAATGGTTAAACCTTTCCTTCAAATTTGCTTTCCTTTTTGAGCCATAAAACTCATTGTGGTCTTGTTTGCCAACTCTTTCAAGGGTTGAGGGATGTTTTTAACCAATTTTCTATGAGACTTCCATACTCTTTCAACTATAATTTCACATGCTGTCATTGCTGATTGTTATTGCTCTTAGAAACGCTCTGATTCCAGCAAAATATTGCCACACAAGAAAATATAACTTAAATCTGTTTGATTAGTGGTTAACTTCATTAAATGAAAAAAACAATCAAGCAGTCCATTTCTGTCAGTGAACTATCTATGTAAATTATATTAATTAATGCAGAAAGCTCTTTATTCTGTGTTTATTAATAAACAATTATCACAGTCTCTTGAGTCAATCTGTCTAAATGCAGAGACATTAAGACAGATTGTCTTGTAGCTTGCAGCTTGTAAGACAATTTTTCCTCAGTAGGTGGGCTGTTCTGTATTGTTACTGTTTTAATATACCATTTTTTTACTCTAAAGAAACACAACTCAGCACTTTGATGTGATTAACTTATGGAAATATTTATTATAGGAACAGTGATCAAGTTTTGGTTCCAAGACAGGTGTAAGTGTCTTCTAATCTATACCATTTTCCTTCAAGTTAAACTGTTACCAAGTTCAATCAATATCCATTATCCCCTTCCTGAATATTATTTAAACCCAAAGTCTTCCAACCCTAAACTGCTTAAGTATTAACAGCACTTAATTAGTCCATTTCTTTCAAACATTTTTCCAGTTCTGGGAATGTGAGCTTTTTTCACCACTGAATTTGTAGCAAAAATCTACTCCCCAGCATGGACCTAGTTTACAGTGAGATAGTCTTCACTACACCCTTACAATCTCTGCTATGAAAATCCTTAAATTATGTTTATGTGTTTCAAAATCTTGACCAAAACATTTAATAGATTTATATTGGGGTATTATTGGATAAGCCAAACATTTTTTTCCTTTCCTTCACTCTGAATGGGTGGGGTGGAATATACTCTGGGTGTGTGCAGCTGCACTGCTTACAATAGAGCCACTCTTTGTCTGTCCCACGGTAAGAAGAATGGATCTGGCTGTATTCTGATGGATTAATTGTGTTTTAACACCGGGATGTATTAAAATGGAATTTGGTCCTGTAACTGTTAACAGCTCAATGTACACGGATGACATCCAAGCCCCACTGACAGAAATGTATAGACTTCCACTGACAGTCAAGGAGTTTGGATCAGATCCTTTATTCTCTGAGATCTTGCATGTTATCTCCTCTCCACCTCCCAGGCCCCAGTTTACATGTGACAACTCTTGACTCATGAATAGTGAGAGTCCCATTGTTTTCCACCTCTCACACTCTTTTTCTCAACACAGATGATTTCCCTAGCAGAATTAATTACAGCTTTGTTCTATAAATGTTAGTTGCTTTCCTTAGTCACTCTAGGCATTGTGCCAATGAATTCAGACTAAACAGAGGATATTAATTTTACTTTAGCATATATGTATTGCACAAAAGCTGTGATGCATAAGGGTTTAGTTCCAAGAACTACAGTAAAACAGTTGTGTAAGCTTTCAAATTTGAACGTCAGTGATAACTTGCAGAGGGAATTAGGGGCACTTAAGAGGACGGCCTCTCCGATTTTCTTTTTTTAATGACTAAATACCATAAGAAGTTGGGTTGTGAAGTATGACTCCTTCACTTGTAGAAGTGGATGAGATCAAATTAACATTGGGCTACTACCTTTTGATATTCTGCATGCTTGTGGTTTCCAGGTGTGGATTGCAGGAAGGTGTTGAACTCTGTCCTAAGAGTGCTTGAGGCATTTTGTAACAGACAGGGAGAAGACACCGGCTGCTATAATCTGAATGCTACCAAGGCATTTGTTTAAATATAGTTATGATATTGCGAAAAGTGAAGCACACCTTTCTCACCCTGTGGAAATAACCTTTTAACCAGTACAGCCGGCCAATCTATGCTGCCTGAAAAAAATGGATGTCTGTTAATGTTTGCTAGGAACTGTCAGTCCAATCAGTAGATATAATTTGC
Organism: Pandion haliaetus; assembly: GCA_013401275.1. Classification (NCBI taxonomy): domain Eukaryota; kingdom Metazoa; phylum Chordata; class Aves; order Accipitriformes; family Pandionidae; genus Pandion; species Pandion haliaetus. The sequence continues at coordinate 293,004 of VYZV01023157.1, read as the reverse complement.
TAAATTTGGCTGTATGTTATGAACTCCCTTTTGCTTTGTGGGAGAGTAGAACGGATTTTACTCAGGTATAACTTCAGTAACTGTAGCTCAACTCATAAACATTTTCTTAAGGCAGACAGCTTAACCATTTGACCACTGTATTCTCCTGAATGAAGATACTTACCAGAGCCCTGGACAAAAGGAGGTCTTGCACGTTGTATTTGTGGCACTGATTGGATTTCCTTAATTGCTCAGGGGCTGTATTGTTGTGGCTCAGCAGAAGCTGTTCGGACTTTATCTCTAGCAAACATATAAGAAATGCAGTCCTAGACACCCACAACTCCTTAGCAGTGTTATCAGCTAATCAACAGCACAAAGAAATAACAAACCTCAGCCCAAAAGGAATCACAGAATTGAATGAGTTAACCGCTTACAGAGCTGATGAGGCTGACTGCTAAGGAAAAAACAACTTATTTCAGTTTAAAGGCTTTTTTATCTAAACTAAAACTGTTAAAAGAGGATTTGCTTCCTTGAAGATGAAATACTCATGTCCAAAATGGTACTCTGTACGCCTGCAAAGACACATCTGTTGATACATTTGGGGAACTGTTCCGGCTTAACTGACCAGCTGTACAGGAAATATATGAGGGTATCTTCCTTGGGAAAATTTGTGCCATATGTAAGGCTGGTTAATAATGAGAAAAAGGCTAAAGTTTTTCAGCCCCAAGCTTTCACCGCTGATTCAATGTTCAGGGAAGCCAGTCTGCTGGGGGTTGGGTCAGTCTGAACCAGGAGGTGAGAGAGGAAAAGCAATGAGCACATCCAGTTGTCCGCATGTGTTTTATAGAAGCACAAAGGAGAGAGAGCAATGTTTTCTCCAACCAGGTACAGTTGGGATGAACCAAGCATCCCAGCTGTCCCTGAAGCCTTGCCAGTGCAGGGCAGGATTCCCCTCACCAGGCACACTCAGCTGCACTGCCGAGCAGCAGCACGCACAGTCCCCATCCGCCTGGAAGCGTTGATGCTACTGGCAGAGGCTCTGGGGCTTGGCATTGGGAACTAAATTGACGCCTGCTAAAAGTGTAGGCACAGCCCTTTGGGGACAAGGTACAGAGACCCATGAGTTAACTGGCTAGATTTTCCAGTCATAATGTCAGCTGGATATTTCAATCCTAAGTATCAGAAATATAGAAGGCGTGACGAAGTGGAGCAGGAAGGCCTTTTCCTCTCCGCCCTTTTCCACTCAACTCAGTGGTCTTCCCCTCTTCACAGTCCCCCCCTCCAAGAGGCCTGCTCCTTCCTGTGTCTTTCTGTAACAGGGTGTCATCTCCTGCCTTGCCATCCAGACATTTCTCCTTTACCCATCTTCTCCTGGCCCTTCACCCCCAGTTTGTTGCTGATCTCCATCCATATCCAGTGTCCTCATGAGCCCAGAACCACGTAGGCATGTTCCACTAGTTGCAAGAACTGCTTCATTAGTTCACGTCTGAACATTTTGCCTTCTCTGAAAAGGCATAACACCATGTGAGTCAATCCTGCGGAAATAAGTCTTACTCGTCAAATCTTTGCTTTGCTCGCTTGGTGAGGAATTGGTGGGTTTATTAAAAATACACAATTAGAACATGGAGAATCTTGCTTGTATGTGGATAATGATGTAATGTATGCAGCTGTCTGGATTACGCCAGGGCAAAGCTAAGGGAGAGCTGTTATGGACAGTCAACCCATATTCTGGAAATGGGAAGCCAGAGTGAAATGAGGGTTTTTACTCCTCTCTATCTGACACAGCTGATTTCCTCTTCGAGCTTTTGTGCAGATAGGAACAGGGTTCTTGAGCCTGCTGTAGGCTCTCTTCAGCTCTGTCCTTGCAACAGACCTTTGGATGCTTTGGTCTTTTGATGAGCTTCATTTAATCTACAGAGATCACAGAGAAGGGTTATAGGGTTCAGCCACCAATTGTGAACCTGTGCTAAAAAGCCTGCAGGATGACACATGCTGCATCTGCAGTCTTTCCTCATGGGCTCTCTCTCTGTTTCAGTGAACTGAATGAACTCGGTAAATTCAGTGAACTGAATATCTTTCCCATCATGGTATACTCCCATCTGTTTTTGTGGAAGCAGCCTGGGAAGTACATCTATTTCTCCATAGCTTCGGTAAATAACTAGCCATATATTCACCACTATTTGTTTGCACTACTGCTCTTCAGTGTATTTGTGAGAGCAGCTTGAAGCTGAAACTACATCAGCCTTTTCCCACCTCAGGTGGGATTAGCATGTGATCGGCACCCTGCCATTAGCATGTAACAGAGTAGATCATGGCTCACCTGACCCAAGTAAATCTTGTCAACACAATGGTACAGTTAGAGTGGCTGCCACTGGTAGTCTATCCTGTTATCACATTAGTTTGTTCTGAGGTAGGGCGCTGTGTACTGTATTCAAGGGGTCTGGCTCACTGGTGCATTGTTGCAAAACCTGTGCTGTGCTAGGTAACAGCAACAGCAGTGTTACACTGTGGTGACAGAGCTGAAGAAAGAACAATTTCTACTTTTTAAGCTCCTCTTAGTAGTTACAAAAGTATTTACAAAGTCGAATGACTAAGACTTCTTTGTGATATTCTCTATTAATCATCATGATAGTTTTTAGGACAAAGTCCTGCATCTATACAGAGTCCTGCTGGAGTATGTGGGATCAAGAGTCTGTGGGCCACCAGCTCAGGTGTTGGTGCAGAGGTTGTGACGAAATGCCAGACTTAGTGCTAAGGTTGTCCAAAAATGTGCAGATGTCACCCAAGCATATACTGTGTGGTTCCTGGATCTGACTGAAAAAGCAAAGGGTCACTGGAGGGGGAAGAACAACCAACTAAAGACCTCACATCTCCTTGTAGAAGTACTCAGAGGTTGTGGATGAAGATTTCAGAATTCAGCTGTGAGCTAACTGGCACTAATCAGCTGCTAAACCCCAACAAGGCTTTTGTGAGAGCCAAATGCTTATAGGAATCAGTTCTGCTCACTAAGCTGGGATGAGGATTAGAGGTTGGGAGTGTATGAATGCCTTTGCAAAGAACACCCTGATGATAGTTGGGTAGGTGGAAGCTGATGCAACACATATGTTGAGGTGTCTGTTAATTTGGAGGGTTCTTTAACGGAAATGATGGAGTTTTTCAGCCAAAATAGGAAAATGTCTATTCTTTAGGAATACCATTTGAAAAGAAGAAAGGATACAGAAAAGTAGAAAAGCATCTGCTGTCAGCATGGACATTTGTGGCCATTTCCCTTAGTCAAATTCAATTTTCTGGCATACTGATTTGATACAAATGTTTTGAACAGCCTTCATTCTTATTCCTTGAGCAAACATGAAGGAATATCAGTCCTAGTTTGTGTTCAGCTCCATTATGTTTCTCAGTTGTGTCAAAATGCAACAGTTGTAGAGCACCTGGCAATATTTAGTGAACTGCAGTCCTTATGCTCTGCTTTTGGCAGAGGAACTGAGTTTTTTTTTACTCAACCCCAGCTAGGCCTGTAACTGATATTTTAAAGCTTGTTCTCCTACTGCCATCACACTGATGTTGCCCCAAATATTCATCAAAGATAGGTCTTTGGACCTACCTTGGAATTGATGTTGGAAAACATGTGCCCTTTCATTTGTTTGTTGCCTGACAGCATTGGCATAGGCCAGGAATAATAGCTGTTCTGAGCAAAGATAACATTAACATACAGAGCAAGAGTGTTGTGAACTCAGCTAGGTCCTTCTCATGTCAACTTCAAAGCTCCTTGCATTGATGGAAACGTCATCTGTCAAAATATACAGTCATTATTTTACATGAATTAATTGTTACGACTACTTTTTCCTTTGAGGGAGGGAAAGGTGAAGGGAAAAATTCTTTAAGGACTGGCGGCACAAACCAATATGTGTAGAGTCACATGTTGGCCTTGCACAAAGGCAGCAAAAGAAACAGATGTAAATAACCACACGGACATGTCAAGCTCCTTATTACCCCATGTGCCACTTTTCTCATCACAGTCTCTAGGCTGAGAATAAACCCCATGGCAGCTTAGGGCAGAGGAAAGTGATACTTTGCATCACAAGACACGAGAAGTCAAAGTGCAAAAGGAAGTAACCTCTACTCTTCTAGTAGTGTGACCATTGCTATGCATGGAGTAGGACAAGACCATTTAAAACACATTGGAAGAAAGGAAAATATGAATTTCCTTAACAAATAGCTGCTAGGGCAAGATGTTAAATGTATCTGCTGTGATGGGAATGATGGAAAGGTAGAAGTGCCTGGGAGGAGTGCTCCATGTGAACATAGTGTGACTTGTAACAGAGAGTACGGTGCTTCGCCCTGATGAGGCATTGCATTGGGTTGTGTCAGCTCATTAGTAAGGCAGCAAGATGCCTTAGTGCCAGTCTGCAGTGAAAGTGATGCAAAAGCCTGACTCATCTGATAAAAATGTGTCAAAAATTTCCAGAAAGGATGAGTGCTTTAAATTACGTATTTTTTGGAGACAGGATAAAGAAAAGGAAAGGGAGTGGGTAGGTAAAGAATGTGCTAATTGGATAGAGGACATTTCACTGACTCTTTTGTAATATCGTATGACAACTTTTCTGGAGGTTACACTTCACAGACAGCAAGGCTTTTCTATGGGGAGCAAAAATTCAATTCCCATTTTACAGGGACTGGGACATCTTTGAAACTCCTTCCATAATCATGGGTATGATCTTGGCTCTGAAGCAATTCTGATTGGCATACCCTTAGCTAACCACTGAGATAAAGAAGTAAGAGCATCTGCACAGGGCTGGACTCTTACAACTGCTATGACACTTCTGTGGCAGCAACAGGTCAGTGTGAAGGAGCTTCACTCTGGTCTGTTGTTTACTCTGGACTGCATTTCTGGATTTCAAGTTTCTGGTGTCCTTTGCTCAGAATCCTAAGCACAGAATTACTGTAAAATAAAGAGGAGGCCAAACTTGGACTTGGAAGAGGAATCTCTGGCACTGTTTGAAACGTATACAAAAGCATGAGGTTTGGCTAACCTTGCTTAGATGCTGTTGCACAATTGTATATGTCAGAGATTAGTAATTAGCCCACATGCAGATCCTGCTGTCTTGGTGGTCTTGAGAAAAACATACATTTTTAAGTCACAGTAGTTTTTAATGCCAAAGAATAAGTGTCCGCTTATTCAGATAATGCTACTGCAACTCAGTTTCAACTCGAATGAATGCTGGCAGGCACAGTGAAATTTCTTGCC
>VYZV01023157.1:241834-276451 GCA_013401275.1 Pandion haliaetus | reverse complement strand
AGATAAAAGGAGCTGTGTCACATGAATCCCTTGTCCAAATGGCTCCAGGTAGACTAGTATTGCTTTCCATTAATGAAATAACATTAAATATAGTTTCAAGGCAATGAGAAGTCTGTGAATTTTAGAGCATTTAAAAAACCTGGCCTTAAAGGGAAAGGGGTTTTACTTTACCTACTGCAGAGCTTTTGGTCATTTCTAGTTTAGTCAAAAACCCTGATGAATTGCTTATGCTTTCAATAGGACTGATAATCCTTTAGTCATAAATGGTAAAATGGCCACTGGTTTTTTTTCAACAAATGCATATCAGGAGAGCCCAGCTGATAGCACCACTCTGAAGAAAACACACTACCTTCAACTTTTGTGTTAGAACATTTCATGCGACAGCTCAGCACAGTCCCAGCTGAGTCCTCAGTTGTGGCCATATGCAGAGCTTAAATGGCATTATTTTCATGCTGGTTACCTTGTCTAACCAAATATGTATATGCAACACTTATTAGTAGTAAGGCTGCCTTTTTTGCAGCACTCTTTTGAAACTGGACAATAGTGCAGCCATGAAATAAGTGTGATACAACTGCGAGGAAGGTGAACTACAGTTCAAGAAATGTGGGTGGGAAAGGAAGCAGAGGTTTCTGAAAGTGATGTTCACTGATCTTCATTGCTTTCAGCCTGGAGTAACCGCTCATTTAGTGAGATATTCTGTCTACTTGAAGTGGTTTCTGTCCCCCTGGTCCCCTGAGCCACCTGATATTCCCTCTCCCTCCTGTAGATATGCCCATAGAGATGGTCTTGTGATTACCCTCAACTCTTTAGAATGACCTGCAAAATATTAATTTAAATCATTAATTAATTAATTAATTGACTGATCATTGACCAGTATGAACTTGAAGTTATTAAGCTGTACTCCTGCCTTGGCTGTCATTTTGATGGACAAGGCTGAACGACTACTCATAAGAGTGGTTCAGCAGATCAGTCTCCCCGATGAAGAACGTACATAATGGCCAGAGGTCCATTCCTCCCAAGGAAAGCAGTGAAAAAGTTGTATGTGTAAGTCAGGCAGATTAAAAAAATTGCAGTTTCTGTTCACTGAGTATCTGGGGAGGAAGGATATGGCTAGTCAGCACTGGCAGGCTGGACGATTGCTCCTTCTCCCAAGTTCACCAGTTACCAGTTACAGAGCCCTGGTTAGGTACCTGCTGCAGGATCCCAGAGAGAAAGGGCTATTGGCTACATGTGTGAATTTCCCCATGGAAAAGTTTCAATTAAACAATAGTCTGCCTCTTATCTGCCTTCAGATAACAGACAAGCACAGTAGAAAATCCTGCATACAACAGATTCTCAGCCCTGACATTTCTTTATTAGGTCAGACCAGTAATGACTGATGCCTAGCCAATGAATCAAAGCAGTTGCCTGCACAAGGTATTGGATGACCTCAAGTTACAAATAAGTATGTAAAAAACAGGTTTCTTTCTCAATCATTAGGGAAAAAAAATAAAAAGAGCTAATTTTGCCAGGTAGCTCATTTATAATGAACAATTTGATTAGCTCCACATCTGGGTTTCCTGGCTTTTTTTCAGGGTAAGACAGCTGGCTTGTTTTGAAAGGGTGTTTTAATGCAGAGTTATATATTAATATTATGTTTCTTTTAGGTGTTGTACATTAATACTTCAAACATGCATTGCTGGCAGGCAGTATGAGCATGGCCTAGTTTTTTAATGCAAAAGATCACATTTCCAAGTGTTTTTTAAAAGCCTGCATTGCCACAGTTTCTGTTGGGGAAAAAGAAGGGAGGGGGGAATTAAATAAACAAAAACACCTGGCAACCTCCATTGTTGGTGTAGAACAGGCAAGTCATGCAAAAGCAGTTAAACTGAGAGGGTTTTTTCCAAATTTAATCAGTAGAATTGCAACACATATCAGCATATTTAATAAAAATTTCAACAGTAAAGGCTCCTGACAAAAAAAAAGAACAAGGAAGAGTCTAAATGCCAAGAGACTGGAGGAAACAGAATGGGGAGTAAATAAAGTGGTCCTCACTCTTCACATTGTTTAAAGAGATTTGAAGTGGCTACTTTAAAAGTAATATAAAGTTATAGAATAGAACCATACATATCTTTTTGTTTGCCAGATTTTGTCCGAGAAAACAATGTTGTGCTTGGAGCAAGAGGCTCTCAGGGTTGCTTCTACAAGAGCAAAGCAGCCACTGGGAAAGTGTATGGAATGAGCCATCACTAGAGAAGTAAATAACAAATAACCTACAAAAGGAAAATAAGACAAAGATAGACAGAAGAATTTGCAAAGTTGTGATGAGATGGTAGACTCAGAAACTGGGAAGGTCTAGGACATTTTGCCAGTAACTTAACAGGTATAGGTCTCTTCAGTTCTTATTGCTAAAAAATAGCGAAGTATTGTTGTGTTTTGAGGAAGAATGTGCATATATGTCAGTTTTTGAGGGGCAATGACAAAGTTTGGTAGGTGAATGAGGCCAGGTGCTCCAGCAGCACACTTCAAAGTACAGGACAGCAGTTCAAGGAGAACTCATAGATCAGACATGAAGTTCAGGAGCTTCAGGTGTCAACCACAAGACAGGAAGAGCATGGTGGGCGTAGGAGAAAACACTGCAGGGTTCGTCTCGTGAATGGTGCCAGTAGTGAAGTCTGAGCTCAGTGGCAAACAGCAGGGGCCAAATATTTATTCAGGCAGTCTCAAGCAGTTCAAATATATTGCTGATAGAAAGGCATGAATAAACCACCATTTGGCTCAGTGCTGTGAATTTCACTTTGTTGGAGGTTTGAGTTGAGTAACTCCTCCAAAATAGGCTGCTGGATTTAAACAGTGTTTCCTTGTGTATAAAGTACTTAGTTGAAAGGGAATTGAAATTTTGCCATCAGCTTCACTGTGTCAGAATTTTATCCTGTAAAACCAAAAATCATGAATAGCAATCGTTGCTAACTAGGAGCATTCCACATCTTGGTTTCTTGCAACTATTGCTAACTAGGAGTGTTCCACATACTGGTTTCTTCACCTTTTTTTGGTGGTGACTTTATTTCTAACTTTTGAAAGTTCCCACTTCTTACAGGAAAAAGAGAACCTCTGGCTTTATTTTGGTTAATTTTCCCATTGTGGATCCAGAATACAACTTCTGTCCTCTCGGACTATTAAAAAATCCAAGCTATCATTTTTTTTCTGCCAGCTGTGGAAGATCCTGTTCTTTTTTCCTTTAATTACACATGATTTTATAGCATGTTGTCTGAAAGAATAGTAGTACCAGCCATCTGTGGAGGAAGAAACTGGGCACTGCTTCTATGGGAGACTTGTCACTAAAGTCACCACTGCAATGCCATTTTACCTATAATGCATTTTGCCAGGTCTCTTCATGTGTGCATGGGTGGGAACTAAGGAATGCAAAAATTAAAGGTTTATTCCGGCTCCATTGATGATAGAGCTCATCTAAGTGCTGTTGTTGACACTCAAATGTTTCTTTGACTCGAGTTAGTGACACTTACCCTTACACTGGTAAGCTGTGTCTTGAGAATTTTGGTGTTCAAGCCTTGGAATAAATTTTCTAGTCCTGTTTACTTTTCAAAATTCCATTACACAAAATCTGAATACCTTAGTGCATTTATTTTCATAATATCCTGTGAGCTGAGAAAGGTTCTGTGGAGAAAATGCCTTCCATTTAGACAAGTCTTTAGTTATAAAGCTTGTGATGATGGATCCTGGGGATTCTGAGGTGATGTTAGTTGCCAGTGTAATACTCTCCATTACTTTGAGTACACAAAAATAATTGCCTTGATTTTGGCTCTGTCCTAATGAGATCCATGCTGACAGAGTAGCAGTAGTATTTGTTTCTAGAAAATCCCATAAATAGCTGGTAACCTTCCCTAAAGTAGTGTCCATAGGATTAAATAGCTTTAAAACATCAAGTTCGAATTTAACAGCAGTTTACAATGTTCTTCGCTCACAATTTTTTTTTTTTTTTTTACTTTCACACTTTTACATAAACCCCAAAGAATTTCCTGGAACCCCTGACTTACAGCATTAATGTACAAATTCTATTCTTCTGGGTTTTGCCATAAAAAAAATGTGCAGAGTTTGAGTGTGTAACTTTTGAAAACAATTTTATTTGCTGTGGGCAACTGGAGCCAACATTTTTGAAGGAAGCTAGGCTGCCTTAATAGCATCTTCTATCTACTGATCCAGTTTCTGAATTTCATGGGTCTTAACTTTTAGTGCAGAAATACAGAATAGCGTCTTGTCTTTTCAAAGGACAAAAGAGTTAAGAAAGGGAAAGATTTTCACAGAGTAAGTAGGACGATTGCAAACTCTGATCTGTAGTGAGAACGCTGTATAGTGTTTGTCTTACTCTTCATTTTTGTTGAAGGACTTCCATTAAAGCCATGAGGTGTTAGCTTTGCTAGTCTTGCAACAACTAAATAAAACAAACAAAAAATGAGGATTCTTGGGCTTCGTTTCTGTTGAAGCATGTTTTCAATGTATTATTTGGTTTCTAAACCATATCCAGAGACAAAATGCCAGAACAATAAAACACTCCTCCTTATTTGCAGAACAATTGGCCTCTCATGGCAAAATATTGGATGCAGTTGAAGCCTATCCTCAACATGTAGCAGGGAGCTGTAGAGAAGAAAATACTCAAAATAGAAACATGTCTGAGCAGACAAATACTCCTAAGACAGAGAAAGCTGGTGAGGAGAAACCAAAACATCAGTTTTGATCCTGCTGCTCCTCAGTTCAGTAGGAAGACTTGTGAACTCTCACTCCACAGAGGTAAATTTCTATGCACAAAAATATTCGTCAAGGCAGAGAAAGTATGACAGTCCTCTAAATGCAATGAAAATAAAGTAAGTGGAACGAAAACCTCCCTGCATCGTACTATTCTTTTTTCCATTCTTCAGTTTCATCTGGCTGACATTTAATATTGTTTATTATTAACAGAGCCCCTTTGCTGTAGCTCTCCCAGTTTTAAGTTATGAGAGGGCATAATGCAGAGCATACACGTTTGTCATTAGACCATAACTGTAGAAACTCAATTAAAAATATAACATTTGATCAGCGTCAGCAACAGAAATGCACTGCCATCCCACAAAAAGCCCTGCAAGACTTTGGCTGCAAGACACTGTCCTGGCCACAGCCAAATGTTAGAGACCATAACAGTTCCAGCATGTCCCTATCTGCAGCATCAGCTGGAACCCATGCGAGACTGATTTAAACAAATAAGTTTCAACTAGTGCCAAGCAAAGACTGTCCTGCACACGTTTAACTCCAAGATCATAGTAAATATCATCTGCAGAAACTCAGGAATAAGAACTGTAAGAATAGAAGAGCTGCCATACTGAGTCAGACCACAGGTCCAGTGGGGTAAGTACCCCAGCTTCAACGGTGACCATTAGCAGTTGTTTGGAATAGAGGACAAATCATCATACATACCACAGTTTAAACCACTCAGCTTCCAGTGGTTGCCTTTACGTTTCAGTGTACTGAGCACTGAAGTGACTGATGCATAGGTGCCCTTTACTGCATTGTATAGGTGTAACCCCTGGGAGATTGTTAGAAGCATGACTGGAACTCAGGAAATAGCTAATCCTTCCAGTCCTCCTTGAGAAGCTGTAGAAAACTGTGGAGTACTGACAAAAGCAGGAGTCTAGCAAAATTGTATAGAGTTTGATGAAAATTTCTCTAACATCCTTATATGTGATTTTGGTTTTTTTCCTCTGTAGATTTTTAACTTATTTTGGAAGAACAGGATATACTCCTGTATATTAGAGTAATTTTTTGTTTGGTTAGTTGATCTGTAGATCTGAATAAAAACCTGAGTATATCTTCACAATTGATGTTGAAGACTCCCAAAGGTTTCATGTAATTAAAGACTGTATGATCTGAGGTTTGTTTCTAGAGACCATCCAATGTCTAAGCCAATGGGACAAGACCATGCATGAAGAACCTCACAAGAGCTGGGCAGTACTAGACACAACATTTTTAATGGAATATTGTCAGCATGTGCTGTTCTGTCACAGTAAAATATTTTCTTAAAGGTACTGAATTACAATGAAGTTCATGTTTAGAAGGTTTCTAAACACTTGTCAGCTGTATGCAGAAAAAAGACCAGATCTGATTTTTTAAATAATGTTTTAGATTGTAAGCCAGTTGTAGCAATATAATTCCACTCCACAGAACCACTGAGAGGCTTAGTTTTCCCCCCAATCTAGAACAACAAGTTTTTAATCCTGAAAGCTGGTGCAAAACAGAATTATCACTCTCTATAGCAGGATTGTCCTTGCTGGGTACTCCTTGACCTGCTGTCGAATGCAAAATCAAACACCTGTGGCAGATACATAAGGCTATGTGTATGCCACTGTTGATCCATCTGCAATATATTACATCCTAATTTATTACTATGGGTGGTTTTCAAAGGGGATTCATTAGACAGACAGAGTCCATTGCACAGTTAAGGAAGTGTTTTCCTTCCCACCGTTCTAATTTTCTCTTCTCAGGTTTCTGTTTCCTTTCATGCTATGGCAGGGATATTAAGTGCTGAGACAATATTTGGTCCAAAACCAGTCAGTCTGTTCTGGGCAATTAATGTGGGTGGTGAGCAATACCTGACCCAAATTTTGTGGGTTGGATACACCATAAGAAGTGGTTAATTATCTTCTACAGCCCATATCTGTTCAATGAGGGGTGGAATTTCTCATTTATATGGGACAAATCCATGAGTTCTGGCATTGTCCTAAAAGAAACAAAGGAATAACTGTCTCTTAAAGGAACAAGATTTTTTCACATCGCTGTCTGTGGGTTAGATCATGAATTGGTGTAGGAGGCCATGTGATGGCCGTGGTAACAGTTGCTAATACAGATTACTGCATCCTAGGGATACAATCAGGGAAAGATATACCTTGCTAAGGTTCAGTTCCTGATCCAGGTTTTTCCTTGGGATTGCTTTCATCTCCTTTCTAGACAGCAGGTAAAAAAACCACCTAGTTTTCCATGACAGACCAGCAGTTTTTAGCTTTGTGGTTTTATCGTCACATGCAATATATAAAGCTTCATAAAGTACAGAGAATTACATTTGCTTCTACTAAATCTCTCCCTCTCCTCGAAGTAAAGCCATCTCACCTGGTCTGCCCTGACTGGAGAAATAAAACAATAGACATGTGGTTTTACCTAGGCTGGAAATGCAGAAAATTTCCTTCCTGAACTATATCTAAGTTGAGCCACACATTCAGTATTCACTGTTGTAGTATAACGTGTGGAGCACTTCTGCTTTTCTCTAGGGAAAACCGCAAATGCTGCCCCTTCACACCACAGATTAGCAGTTTATGGAGAAATCCAACGGCTAAATCATGAAGTTGAGAGTACTTAGAGCCTGTTGTGACATGGGTTTTGAAATACTTTCCTTTCTCTTTCCTTCTGCCACCCTGGGCACTGCTACACCAAATAAAAATTTCTGTCATTTAAAATACAGTCAAAAAGCTCACACTGCTAAGCCCGACATTGTCACTTGAGGTTTTGATGACGAACATTTTTTGACATCTGGTAACAAGTTGCAGCTCCTGTCTGAAGAAGTCCCTCTGAGGTTAAAGGCTAATTATACCAAAAACGAGGCTGTCTGGTTTATTGTAAGACTGTTTGGTTTAGATCAAGCTCTTTGATACAAGTGAAGCTGCCTCATCTGGGAAAGGAAATGACTTAAAAGTGATGTAGCAGTTCTTAAAGGGAGTCAGACAGTGGGAGACACATACAACTGGGCTGTCTTGCATGCTGCATTTAATTGGCTTTGCTATTAACTCATCAGACAGTGAAAAGAGAAACAGCATTTCATAACATCTTTTATTATGCAGTTTGCTAAAAATGAGGAAATAAAATGGGTGTGCAGAAAGCAATGATGCAAACAGAGGAATTTTCACTTTATCATATCAGTCATCACTTTCTCCGACAGCAGAGCTTCCCTGACTCAGACATGCATTAGGGAAACCAGGACAGACACGAATGAGCTGTAATCCCCCACCCTGCCCATGACACAGTGAACGTCTCCCTCCTGCCTCCGTCTGGGAGGAGGTCTATTTCCGAAGCTGCCCAGTGTCTAGGGGATGACTGATTCCTCCAGACACAAAACATTTCAAGTTCCTTGCAATAAGAAAGACACTCCCTAAGAGGTTCCCCCTTATATGCCTCCTGCAGCCAGATGTCTGCCCCCACGTAATTGCAGGACAATGTCTCCACCCGGGAGCCCTGCTGATGGACCTTCCGATAACCAGTGCAATCTGCTGGCCGATGTTTGGTTCTCAGGCAGCCTCCATCGATCGACTGTGCCAGGGCAGAGAGGCTCTGCTGCAGAGTGTGTCCAGGACCTACTGGAAGGCAACATCCATCCCTCCCTGATGCTGCTGAGCCCCAGGGCATTGTACTGCCCCACATGGCTTCACCCGCTTGGCTCTATCCCACGGCCCAGCTCAACGCTGCCTCCAGCAGTGTTGACTGAATAGCTTGAGGAGTCTTGAACCACAGGAGATGTATCTGAGGCTTGGATATAGTGTAGAGAAGGTCTTGTCTTGACCTTCAAGATTTATGGTATGTCTTGATAATCCCTTGACATAAGATGGAAATAGTGTAAAGTTTCCAGATACATACCTTTCCTGGGATAACGTGAACTCCAGAAGATGACATCTGGAGCCTGGCTCAATGACCTGACTGTCAGCATCAGGTACTATTTTAGTCTCCTCATTGTTTCTTTCCCAGTCAGCTGCTAGCCTATGAGGGTGCAAGTCTCCCATAGGTCCTGTCACATCTGCCTTGCGCAGATATCTGCCTTGATATCCAGAGCACCTTGTATGGCACTGTGTGTATGTTTAGGCAACTGAATTCCCCCATTCTGGATTCAAAACTCTCAAAGAAAACACCTGTTTGGAAGTAAAAATGTTCTGGAATAATTCCTCCACTTCCTTGGAAGCCCCAGGTACTGCAGGCATGAAGGTGCGGTAAGTTACTGCTGATTACAGACAGTTCATGAGAGAAAGAAGTTAACAGTGAAACTGGAGACTATGTCATAAAATGGATATTTTTTTCTGCTTCAATTCCAGCTATGGCTTAGTTCAGCAACCACCCTGTCCTCCTAGCAATCATATCATGGTATGAACTGTAGAATTACTGGTATTCTTGTACTATTAGAGTGCCAAAACCCCTAGCAGCCATGAAAGTCCCATTGTGCTAAGTGTTCAAAAATTATACAGTGATAGATAGCCTCTACTTCAGCGTCTTTATAATCTGTAGTGGGACAGAGGTGAACCAAGGGAGAAAGGCTTATAGGCAGAAATATTTAGGTACCTCAGTCCCATTGAAAACAGTAGGGAACTAGCTGTTCAAATACTGTAGTGACTTGGATCTCCTGGATTTTATTATGGATCTCACTCTCAGCCATGAGCTGTAGATGTGTGGCAGGCATCTGAATTTTAACTGCATTAAACCAATCTGGACCAGCTGCATGATATAGTTGAGTTTTGCTTGGAACCAGAGCCAGTGATGTTAATATCCATCCATCATAGCTTACAGGGACTTCTGGGCAGTAAGGACATTGTTTCCCTTGTGCCTGCCTGTCCATGTCAGAAGTCAATGCAATGTAGAAAAGTGGTAAGCACTAGTAGGATGTGAAACTTAAGTGCTAAGAGACAACCTACTGTAATTAGGGATAAATAATGCCTTCTGTCTCAAGAGAGACACTTTCTGTAAGTAGCTGGGGGAAATCTCTGGTGAGGTACTCCGGCATCTCGTGCTCCAGCTGCTCTCTTTTTTTTTCTGCTAGATGCATGTCATGGAGGATACATGTTACACACTTTACAATACTGACATAAACCACAAGCAATATGCGAATTGCTTTAACTCTGAACTACTGGCCAAAGAGGGATCCACAGACCCCACAGATATGGGCCTGGCACAGTCTTCTTAATATACCTTTTCACCTGTCCAGTTGCTCATTTGTCCCTCCCTCTCCTCAGCATAGGCAAGGAACCGTCACGTGCCACAGGACAAATGGGACATCTGTCATAAGGCATCTGAAGCTTGTTCCCATGTTTTCTGGATATGTTAATAAGAAGTCAAGCATTAAGGATCACAGGTCATTTCTTTGCAAGCCTCTGGGCAGCTTTCTCATCCTTGCTGCAGACTGAGCCACTCACCAGCAGATTCCACTTGCTAGCAGTGGCATATGTGGGTAGTTCCATGTGTCCAGCTTGTGTAGCAGGTTGTGGTTCTTCACTGTGAATATAGCTACCGGCATGTAGAAAATTAACTGTGTTCTATATGACTTCTGTGTGCTCTGAGGAGCAATTGTATGTCACATGGGCCCTTCTGGCAGAAGAGCCCACATCAATTATTCTCTGAATGCTGAAAAGAAACCATAAACTTCTGATGCTGGAAGTCCCATGCTCCTTTGGCTTGAATGCTTAGCAGCTATTCAGGGTTTTTCTGTCATGTTTCTGTTGGGAGGAGGAGCTGATAGAGTCATGCAGAGTCTTTGTGCAATCCTATTTATTTACCAGAAGTGTGCGCCAGGGCTCCTTGCCCCAAACACACACACACACATACACAAAAAAACAAAGGCAGGAGGTAGTTGCTTTGCTGACAAATCCAAATGTGCCAGAAGCTTGTTGCTTTATTTTTTCCAAAATCAGTATTTTGCATCTCTGGCTTTTTCCTGGCCTTCTCTCTCACACCTTTCTGCTCCCAGAGTTGCAGAAATCCTTTTATCCCATGTAGCTTAGCTGCTTTTAGCCACTGCCGTAACGATTAGTGCCTTTGGCAGGAACTTCAGTTGTCTCAGTTCCCTCTGCCCCAGGAACATTTTGTGTTCCTTCCATTTAATCTCAGTAAGAGCTTTTTCCAAAAGATATACTTTTGTCGCTACAGGAGTGATTGCAGGGTAGTCTTATGGTATATGTTAGAAAGGAATCAAATTAGATCATTACAACAGTCCCTTTAGGCCCTGTAATCTATGAATACACTCCTCAGGCTGATAGTCTGATGGCAGTTTTAAAATCTTCCAGACAACCACTGAAATCAAGGAAGTAAATTCAGTTTCCAGGAGATTGGGATCAGGTTTTGTTTTGTTCTGTTTTTTTTTTTTTAACTAAAAGAAATGTTTTTCTGTACTATGAGCCCAGCTCAGTGTGGGCTTAATTGTAAGTATTCAGTATCATCACTGGCCACGAAGGTGATGCTAGGATGCTTAAGGATATGACTGGTGCGTGACTTTCATAAGTCTTATTCCATTTTTTTCTCCCTCAAGGCTCCTGACACTTCACTATTCCTTGCAGCTGCATGTCTGGTGTTGCACACAACCAGAGAAAAATTCAGATGCGAAAAGACCTTTGGAGATGCAGCCCCCAACTGACTGACACCTGTTAAAAGCATGGCCAACTCAGTCAGCTTCCTCGGGGCCTTGTTCAGCTCAGGTTTTTATATCTCCAAGGAAGAATACAGTGTCTTACAGGAAAGCTATGGCTGAGCCATCCTCTGGACCCCTTTCTTTCAGATAAGTGGTCCCCTTTCCCAGCATCTGAACCATTTTATTGCATTTCTCAAAAATTGTTCCAGTTCCTTAGCATGGTGCTCATCCTGTGACAGCCGGGCCCTTGTACTACATGAGACTGCATCAGCACCCTGTGGAGAGTTCATGTCTCCCTTGGGTGACCAATGCTAACCGATGCTCAGTGTAGTCCTTAAAGCCCAGACCTCTCCCACTGCCCTCACACACAATTGGTGAAGGGTGGTTGAGTCTGTCTCTTCTGCCTCTACAAACTCAGAAGTCTGAATTTGAAATCTGTTTCCCTGGAACAACCCCATTTGGGGAAATCAAAACAGACCTCAACTGTCCTGCTGAATCCTCAGCCATTAACATGGGGGACTTCATCTTCTTGCTGATGGACAGGCAGGAGATAGCCATGCTCATGCCCTGCCCTGGGCAGCCTGTGCTGAGCCATCCCCTGGGCAGCCAGACAGCAGCAGCAGCAGCCTGGCAGAGCTGGTGAGACACCTGAAAACCAGGCACATATATTATTAACATGAGCTACAGAGCCCCACCAATAATGCTGGATTTGAGCCACAACACCATAAATGCAGAATATACAGTAGTAATGAGCCAGATGGAGTGAACAACCTGAGGCCTCACCAGGAGGCAATGTCCCCAAGGCAGTTAAGATGAACCACCTGGGCTGGCTGTTATGTGGGAAAGAGCCACTTCTTGGAGGTTTAGTCGCTGGTGCTGGCAGGAGGTGCAACTGCAGCCTGGCAGCCTTATTCTTCTCTAAAGCAGCCAGTAAGTTGCGCTCCTGCTGCCCTCTCCAGGCTAAGGGTGCTTCCCCACGCGGGTGGCTTTTTTGGGCTATGCGGTGCAGAATCTCTCCCTTATGCAGGGAGAGAAGCACAGTCCATGCCACTGAAATGTGGAAGCCATAGGAATGGATGTGATTCGCAAGTCTCAGGTGGGAGATCTGGGCAGGTGGGGACAATTCCTCCATCCCAGGAAAATTTGTGAGATCTTTGACATTTTTTTCCCATCTTGTGTTATAATGCAAAAAAAATTCTGACTGCTACTTTTTTGCAAAGGGATGAGCAAAAAGAATTTTGGGACAATCCTCATGCTTTGTTTAAATGCCTTTGAGATACATTGTTCTGAATTTTGTCTGACTTATTTCTCTAATTATCTTGCATTATAAATTTTGCAAAAAACATTTGAAGCTAAGAACTGGGCTTAAAATTTTATCTTGGAAATCAAAATCAGGGGGTTTTTTTACAAATAAAAAAAATCAATCAAGTAATTAAATCAACTTAATGGCCCCCTCCCCTGAAAATTCTAAACTGGCAATTTGTCATTTTTAGTGCAAAAATGTTTCACATAAAAAGTTCCCAAACAGATTGGATACTCCTTTATTTATCCTTAGTCCCCTTAGGACCTCCCTGATGATGCAGAAATGATTGTGCCTATCTTCCTGCAGATGATAAAACACCTATGGAGGTCCTTTGGAAAGGTGGAATGAACTATCTACCATTTGTGAGCTGAAAACTAGAACGGAGAATAAATAATAGAACATTACCTATTAGAAAATCCAAATGCTGTAAAAAGACCTGTGCTCCTCTAGGGAAAAAATGGTTTCCTATTTCAAAATTAGAGGAAGTCAAATAAAAGGCAAGCAAAATATAAACATTTACAACACTTTCTGCCTGTCTAAACGTATTTATTTTAAAATCAAAAGCTAGTCAAGGTGGTTTTGAGATACCACACACAAAAAACCCCCAACAGTCCAAGTTTTTGTGAAAGCAGAAAACCTCGTTGCTTTCAGTATCATGTCTGACTAATGCCCTACCTAATAAATCTCCTCTCAAATTTAATTAAATATGGAATTTATTTAAAAGAGAACGGCACATGTATACATTCAGGGGGCTTAACACTACTCTGGCCAGCTTGTGTGCTCAGGGAACTCCAGTTCCAGCATGCGGTGGAAAACTCATCCGTTCTTTAATGTCGGAGATCCTACTGCTGCCACAGAAAATAGAGGATGAATTTCAGATGCTGGGGCAGAGCTGGCAAAAACCTGAATATTCACAACAGGGCAAGAGCTTTGAAAGGGTTCAGCTACTGCCAGCTCTTACTGGGAGAAGCTGGCGATAATTACAAAGACAAACAAACAACAAAACATGCTGTATAGGTCCAGATTCTCAGAAATTTATCGAGCTTCCTAAATGAAAGTTAAGTGTACTGACAGGCAGCTGCAAGTGAGTGAGCAAAGCTAAGCTACCGAAATGGTGTGCTTGCTCCTGGTTGTGCTGGAGAACCACAGTGTTGGCCGCCAGCCTGTCTATTCACGTCTCGTGACCACCAGGTGAAGTGTGAGCTTGCAGGGAGTCTGTCTGTCTCGGCTGATGAACCACCTGAAGAGAGCCTGGGTATTTCAGTCACTTGTGATCATTTCTCCATTCCCAGGGAACTCATTTTGGGAAACTCAGCCACGATCCTGAAAGTTGAGGTATGCTGAAAATCCTGGCCACAGGGAGGAAGAAAAACTATGTTTCTATTCGCTGCTTGTTTTGAAAGGACTCGGTCCAAAATGCAGAGAAATCCAAAAAGTGATTCCCATTGAGTTCACAGGGTTTGTGTGAAACCCAAAGTGCTCAGTATCATACTCTTTGGGAGCATGTGCCGGAGAAGCTGGTGAGGAGTTCTCAGGCAACAGGCTCTTTTTTCTGCAGCTATCCCACGCCCAAACATTTGTTTGCTTCTTTGGTCCTCCCTCTCTTCCTCTGCAGCCTGCACAGCCGTGGATGGCTCATGCAGGTGAGAGTCAGACCATCCCTGTCTGGATCCTTGAAGATCTCTCTGTTCTTTTCCTGCTCCACTTTCCCCACTGGGAGATTCCCACGCTGAGGTTTAAACACCCTGGGGACATTTCCTCACAGACACAATGCTGAGTTTTGGCAGGACCCTTTGCTGATACTCTTCTCCAGACCCATCATGTCCCCATAGCAACTCTGGGTAACGAGATGCATTACTCTGTCTTTCCATTCTTCTGGCACTTGGTTATATAAGTAGCTGCCAGCAGGTAAATTTAAAATGAATAAAAGACAGGCCTTCACACAGCTGGTAGCTGGCCAGCATAGTTTGCTACCACAGGAGGCCACAGAATTGAAGAAATAAAGTCTGAAATGGATTGAAATTGGAGTCCCTTGTGGGAACCTCATCCCACTTTTCACATGGGTTTGATGGGCAGAGGAAGTGATCCAAGGACTGTGGTGCTTACTCTGTAGAGGACTCAGCTGCGGTGTTGTTACACTTCCCTAACCTGAATTTTGTTCAAAATCATTCTTAGCTTCAAAGGGTGGATTTGTGCAAACTATCCCCATCAGGTGGCAGGGTTATCTGCCTTATGCCCTTGAATGGGGCACAACTGTGAATGCAAACAGCTGGTGGCAGTGCCCATAATAAAGTATGTTCATTATTTCTGTTTAAGAAGTGCCTGGGAATACAAACAGACCATATTCTCCCTCAGCTTGGTGATCTCCAAGTGCTGGTCCATGAATTTACAATGCTCCAGGCAAAGTCCCTTCTGGACTTGCAAAGTTCCCACTCTGAGGAAAGCAGGACTAGCTGATGCCAATGAAAATATTCCTTTGATCTCTCCTGTCATTTCGAGGCTTCATGAAGATGTTTTTTCTTCCTATTAATTCAAGTTACTCAACACGAGGATATGATCATTTGAGCAGAGTGGTTTTTACCAGCAGAGAAAAAACATGGGTATGAAACATTCAGCCTGAAACAGATGTCTGTTCAGAGTAAACCCCCACTTTCAGCTCCTCCATATAGGAGTGGTATCTTCTCACTGTCTGAGCAAAACTGCGGGAAGGAGATCTAATCATTTTTACATGATTTTTCCTAAGAAAACTTTTTCTTCACAGGCACCTATTTATGCCTGACGCTATTAATAATTTTCAAAATTTCAGAAAGCCCTTAAAATCAACCAGAAGTGAAAGAAACTTTCCCTGGGAATGTTTTACTGCTTTCTCAGAAGTGGCTGACCTTGCACTTACTGCAAGTGATAATTTGGTGTAAGTTTTCTTTTCTCAGCTTGAAATACAATAGGAGCTCCTCCCACTTCCACAGAAATACATGTACCAGCACTTAACAGACCAGCAGTCTCAAAGACCTGGATTCCCTCACCCACCACATGTGCTCTGCCTCCTTCCTCCAGTCTTCACCCTCTTCTGTTCCATGAGACACCCGCATCTGGTCAGATAGTCTCACTATGAGAAATGACAGTGCCATATATAAGAATATTATCACACCACCACTTACAACTATGACTTTATATATCCATTTCTGGGTGACTTATCTTTTTTCCTCTGCCACTCTCTTGCTGTATGTTTCTACTGTATCAGATAATGCTTGAAAAAAAGCAGAACTCCCTGTAATGCGCCCGCCCATTTTTTAAAATAAAACAAATTTTCTCCAGAAATTTTGCTTGACAGACAGTCTCAGATTTTTCCTGTCACAGGTTGTCGTAACATACCCATTGTTTTCACCAAGAGCTGTTCTCTTCCTGGTGTTACAGACCAGTTCTAGTCAGCATTTACTACCAGTTGTAACACAGCTGCAAAACACAATTACTAACCCCTTCCAGAGGAGCAAACAACTCTGGCTCAGAGGATGATGGATTGCTGGAAGCTAGATCTGCTTTCAGGGCCTCCCTCTGTTAGTCTGAGACACAAGAGGGATTTTCCTGCAGGGTATTAAGCCCATGGCTTGGGAAGTAGGTTGAGTGTCTGTGCATCTCAACATCCCCCCCCTCACCTCTTCATTGCAGTAACTCTGCGTGGCAGGGAGTTGCTCATGAAGTCAGGCCCAAAGTCATTGCACCTACTGTAGGTAGTCAGTTCCTGTCCTTTAAATTATGACCTTCACCACCGTCCTCCTTCAGTTGCCTGGTGAGGCGTCTTGACTGGGAAATTAAGAACTCAGGCTGATTTTGACTCTAACTATGCTTGTATTTCACTGGCCTTGTAAGAACCCTAAGATGGCTAGACTTACACTGGTGTTTCAATCAGGTATTTACAGTTAGGAGGACTAATGCAGGTCTTGGGCACTATAATATTTCCCTACCTGTCAAGGTTGCTATGAAGTTAAATAAATTAGAGGATTCAAAACATTCAGCTGTTGCTTTGTTACGGGCCTTACAAGTCAACATAGATATGATCTGTATGTACCATAACAGAAGAAAGCTAATCAATATATCCATGAAGTGTATTATTTTATCACTTGTCAAAACTACCACAGCCAGTCTTCCCCTTTAGTACATATTCCTATATCTAAGTTTTAAAAGCAGTTACTTTTTGATAGCCAAAAAAAGAGGTAATGAAATTCCACAGAGATACAGCTATTAGTAGAAGATTCTGTCACATTAATGACCTACATCTTCTGAAATTAATAATGATTTTGCAGAGTTGTGTATCCCACTAGAGACATCTCTATAAAGGTTATTTCATGTGAAAATGGGGTATGTCACATATGGAGATGTTTCCTCATGCAAATTTAAGTTAGAGATAGATTTCTCCTTTGAGACAGAGCTGGAGTTGGAGACAGATTATTTATCTAGACTACAAAACTCCAGAGCGTCTCCATCTTTTCAGGTTCAGGATATATATGTTACTGCAAAGCAAGAAAAGACCAGGACACACTCTTTTATTCTCGTTCCTTATTTTCTGCTTTATACAGTGGTTGCTTTACCACATTTAAGTCTCAGCAATAGGGACAAAACCCCACAGAGCTCCAGCAGAAAGGCAGAGACATGATCATAACCTGAACAGCGAGCTGAAAGACTCAATCTGTGAAGAGTTTGCTAAAATGCCCTCAGCCATCAGAAGCTTCATGGAGAAATGCAGTTTTGGGTTACCGAAATTGTTCATGAATTCAGCAAGAGAACATAGCGGAAAAAATTGTGGTGCTTCCTAATAGGATTTTTCTTAGTGAAATGCTGCAACTTTTAGCTCTTTTATGGAGCACCTGGAGCACTCAAAGAACAAATCAATTTTCATGTTTGAATACACGTTATATCTCCAAACAACAGACGAGCGAGGAAGAACACTACCAAATGCCTTGCAAGGAGCCTATTTGAATTAAACCAGCTAAAGGTGTTTAATGTTTGCGGTGGTAAGTGTGTGACCCCAGATTCACTCAGAACTTTGCATTTTGCACAATCTGGTAACAATGCCCTTTACTGTAACAATGCATTACATACCGACAACAATACAATGAAGGAAGCATAGGAAACAATAAATTCCCATTGTTGACACAATTTTCTTTCATAAATTAAACCAGACATTTGCTGACAAGCTTGCCACAAATAATATTCAGCAATTGTGACTCCTATTATTGAGGTTAGGAATGTGTCTAGCTAACATCAGTTGAATCCACTAACATGAGAAAGCCTGTCTAGCTAACATCAATTGATTTTATTAAGATGAGGAAACCTGTCTGGCTAACATGTCCTCAGGCAATCAACCAGGAAACTTGATCTTTCATAAAGTTTTTGAAAATACCTATCAACTGCTGAACATCTATTTATGAGTGAAAGGGCTTTACCTCTCTAATGCACGTTACTTAGACAAATGAGTTGTTTAAGTAATGCTACTTCCAAGTTCACAGCATCATCAGTGATCCTCCGTGTTTTATGGGAACAAGAGAAGCAATAGGAGAGGCACTGCTAACTTTTGTCCTGTAAGGGTAGGAAATCTACCTGATACTGGACTGGTATTACATGCAGTTTCCTTCTAACTTTTGGATTAGTGAGCAAGTCAGGATCCCTCTGCCTTGAAAAGACTGTCCAGAGCTATCACCCAAGGACACACCTCCTGGCTAGGTGATGCACATGATCCCACTGATAGCTCTCTGGAGCAGGTGGAAGGAGGAGTTTTTACTCTGTCCTTTAGCATCACTTGGCCTACGGTGGGCCACGTGCAATGTCACTGGCCAATACTACTTGGCTTTCCTCCTCTCTTAACCTCTATGTGACTCTAATCAGGGCAGAGAGTTTCCCTTCACTTTTTGAAGAAAATGAAGTTATTGGCCTTTCTCTTTGGCCCCTTTAATGAAAAATAACATCCTGTTCGTTCTCTGGAGTCTGCGTCCAGGATCATTAAAACAATAGCAATAAAAGCCTCAGCAGTATCCTCCAGACATCTCAGACTTCAGGAACCAGTGGTTGTAGCTGTAGGACCTAGCTATAGCAACTGCAAAATTTCTAACTTTTTAATGTATGAGAAATGTTAATTTTGTGCCTAGGAAAATAATATGGTGTTGGATACAATGTGGTGTTATCACTTCTGTCTCCAGTTTTTATACCTTCTTCTTTTTACTGAGATTCTCTTTTTTGAGGATAGTCTCTGGTTCAACTTGTTCCTCCAGTTAACTTGTCTTGGATCAGTGTTATCATGTTTTTTCCCTCAAATCTCTTGTCTATGGCAAAGTAGTCTGTAAAGGAAGTTTAATAAAGAAAGAGAAATTATGAACTCTGGATGCTATACTACCTTTTCTGTTTGTTCTCAGCTGCCTAAATATCCCTGCAGGTCTCCTTCATTTTTGGGTAAAAACCAGTAATGGCATACCCAAGACACTTGCACTATCAAGCACATCTCTCAGGCTGGCCTGGGTGACAGACCGTGCAAGCCAAAGTAACTGGGATAGTTGGAAGTGGAGGTCAAACAGTGAATCTTGCAGATGAGTAGACTAAAAGAGCATGGAAGCTTGCCCCAGGGCATGCTCAGAAGAAAG
Source organism: Pandion haliaetus (assembly GCA_013401275.1). Taxonomy (NCBI): domain Eukaryota; kingdom Metazoa; phylum Chordata; class Aves; order Accipitriformes; family Pandionidae; genus Pandion; species Pandion haliaetus. Next base: position 257,124 of record VYZV01023157.1, on the reverse strand, counting down.
GCTTGGTTGCTTAGCTTCTGTAAGTCAAGTGTGTTCTCATATGATCCCTGTCAGCCTTTATACAATAAATGGACTTTTCCACATGTCTTGCAGCTGTGATGTAGACACAATATACTTATCCCCCACAATAAGTTTCAGAGACGCTGTAGTATCCCCTCTATTACCTGTGCAAGTCCTGTGCTGCTCCTATTATTTTTACAACTCTGCACTTTGCAAGTGGTATTTCTGGCAAAGTGTCTGGCTGATGGAAGTACCAGGAATATCTGAAATAATATGTATTAAAAAAAAACGTAAGCACAAAAAGCAGAATACTCAGGAATAGAATAATAGCAGGAAACGCAAGGTTTAGGGACCACTGACAGGTCTTGTTGCTGGCTACAGACTGTTAAAACCAAAGAAGCCTGGGCCAGACTTCTACCCTAAATGTGAAGAAACAGAAGGAAAACAGCACAAGTGAACCCACTATCTTTCCCTGGGTCAGGCATCCCTGCTCTTTAGCACTTAGGAGACAAACTAGGGAGCCCTGCAGGCTGTGTCTTTCAGGACCTTCCCTCTCAGGAAACATGCCTCTGGTCATCTCTGATGCCTTGGGGCTGGGACCCTATTTAAATCCATCAGCTGGTACTCTTGCCCTTTGGCTGATTCCCAGCTCCTTCATGCTGCTGTCACATAGCAGGCCAGTTGCTTCCCCAAGTCCTTTCAGGGACCATGTGCTCCATTGCAACGGGATGTATTTAGCAGGGAGGGTACTGGAATGCCAGTCGGGCTTGCAGAGACCTCAGTGGGAACCGGTCTCAGTCCCTGATGCGTAGGAAAACAGAAGGTTGCTTCAAGGGCACTGGGCTAGTGTCCAAAAAGAAACAATGTCAGGAGTGAAAAAAGGGGAGAGGGAGCAGTAAATATTTTTGCCTGGTGTTGATGTCAGGCTCACCAGCCTATTCTTGTCACCCAACCCCCTTTTTTCCATGGGGCCACAATATTAGCAGTCTTTCCTGGTATGTCCCTGGTATTCCAAAATGTGTTAAAAATGAACATCTGCATGCCAGAGACCACTTTAGTCAGCTCCCGTGGGACCCTGGGGGGATTCTTTTTTGAGCTTTTGCTTTAAAATATTTATCTCTAGAAAATGCTGCCTAATGTTGTCTTCTGTTACTAATGGTCTGGAAAATCTGTCATCTTCCTCCTAAGATATAAACTCATCTTGTGCTTTGTAAGTATAGAACAGATATTTATTGAACGTGTCTCATCTGCAGCAGTATTAATAAGGTTACTCTCTGTGTAGTAATAGGCTTATGACATCTTTAGGATTTGTTTTATTACCAACACATTTAACGTACTTATTGTCCCTAATTGTATCAAGCATAGTTTTCTCTTTAATAGCTTTCGCTTTGTGCAGGAGTGTATCTGCAAGTGTATTAATTCTTTTCAATTTCACTTGCTGTATATTGCCTTTCAACATATATGTTCATCTCCTACCAGATTTTGATATATACCCTCTTTTTTCTTGATTGTGGAACCATACCACTTTGGTCATTCACAAAGTCCTTCCATCAGAAAATTTCAATTAATTTTTGACTGGCTACATTCTCCTTCCCCATGCACCCCTCTTGCAACTTTAATATCTTTAGCCTTTCTAAATCTATCTGTTCTATATTAAGACTATTTTTTGTCTTCCTGGACTGAATATACTCCCCTTGCTAAACACTTGTCCCACAGCACCCATTAACTTCATGATCAATGGTGAGTCTTTATCCATTTATCATGAGAACTAAAATATTACTACCCAGTTGTGACAGAGTCTCTCCATTTTAGCTTTTTATTACAAATAATTAACAACAAAAATATTAATTGAACAAGCACCAAAACTTTTGTGGCTTTATTTATTTATTGATTCATATTTTAGAAGACATTATGGCCTACCATGGAATAAATCTGCCTTCTGGGTATATGAAGTGAAGAGCCAGGGTTAATGCATCTGATCAGTTATTCACAAATTAATTTTAATGATGCCGTTCAGAATCACAGCTGGCTGCAACAGAGGGCCTTTTCTCCAGTGCTTTTGCTGAGCTCCTGGTCCTAAAACACCTGTAAATCGGGCTCCTAGCCCAGACCTACATGTATTGGAGAGGTAGACGGCAGCAAGTGACTCTATGGTGAGCCAAAGAGCTGCTGCATGGACTGATGAATATTTAATGGAGAAACACAACTGAAGTATTTTTACAGCAATGAGCAAAACTACTGATTGGTAATTGAAATTAATTCCCACTTTGTTCAAGTATGGTATTTTATTTCCTACCACCCTTGTAGCTTTAGGCTTTTTGCTTTTAAGATTACAGTAGCAATGATAGATTGACACAGTTTCAAGCCTACAAAGACTGCTAAGGCTTCTACAGGGACTAATGCAGATAAATGGCATCCTTTCCAGGCAGACTTTACAGTTCAAAACCAGACACACAGAATATTCCCGGGTTACTTACATTTTATTGCTTCAGCTGAGATAATTGACGTGATCTGTCTCTTTTATTCATCCTCCCATCCTAGAAGCCACCTGGCTTCTTCATCTTCTGTTCCACAGGTGTTTACAATACAGCTGGTAGTCAAGGTTTACTGAAAGAGAAGCCAGATAAGGGACAGATGTGCATTTAATTTAAAATAAAGGCTGCCTGTTTGTTAGCAATAAATCAGTGAATAACACAGCCACAAACACGTAACTCTGGTCCACCTCCTCACTGGTAATAGGAATAACTTAGCATTTCCATAGCTCTTCAGATTGCCCCATCCTCATGCTGAATAACCTCCCCAAGTTGTTTCACAAATGGGGAAGTGTGAGATACAGACTATGTAATTGCCCAAGACCAAGGAGGCAGCATAGTCCACAATAATCCTGCACAGCACTTAGGCAGTAGGCTTCCTCCAGCACACAATATAGTTGGCTGTCACCATGAGCTGGTTAAAACTTGTTCCCTTGCCCTGACTTGTTGTGAGAGTCTCTGTAGGGGCAAGGCTGGCAGTGTTGCTGCCTTTAACGACCCAGGCTCTTGGTGCTGGATGGCTCCAGCGGATGCTGGTGGGCTGGATGCCTGTGATATATCTTGGGAGGTGCCAAAAAACAACTGAGAAGGATATGGACTTGAGAGTGAAGGTGGGGGTTGCAAAGGTAGAATCTAGAGAATATTGAGTATGAGAGGTACGTTTTGCAGGAGAGAGAAGTGTGGAAGAGGAAAAGGGTGTTGTAAGTGGAGGGTAAAATTGAGGTATTGGATATGGGAGGAGATTGGGAATACAGTGGGTGTCCTGTGATGGAAGGCAGGTAGGAGCTATAAGGCACGCAAAGTGTAACAGTGTCAGTCTATGTCAGATAAGCTACTCCACATACATCTGAACTAATTTAAGTATGCCATCTGATGACCTATTCACAGTGACTACAACATCAACCCAGCAGCTGCTGAGACAAAGCTGCTGCCTGTGGCTGGACTGGGCATGAGGGGTTCATGCCTACCGCCATTAGCAAAACAGTTACCTTCCATGGACCCATCTGTGGTAAGTGCTTTAATTCCTCACAGCCCTCAATGTCCTGACTGAACCGCCTTTTCAGGAGACAGGGGTGCTTATGAGACATGGGTCACATCGCTGCAGGGACACAGTTATACAGCATAGGGTAGGGAACATATGTGAACTATATAGTCAAGGAAGATTATTTTTGTAGCAAAATGAGTATATTCATCCCAATAACTTGGAGAGAATCCAAATGCCATTCTTAGACATTCTGGTATGACTGTGGGCAAACAATCTAGCATCTCTGGTCCAAGTTTAGTGAAGAACATAAGCCAGGCTTGATATTAAGCACATAGCAATGGGAAAAACATAAAATGGTATACATACACTTTGAGATTTCTAAGGAAAAGTATTTTTAGGAGAAACTTTTATAACTATTTTCCATGGATGCCAACTATCTAGGAAAGGCTCTATTTAGACTTCCTATGGCTGGAAAAGGCCTAAAGTCCAAGGCCTAAATCCCTCATCTTTCACTGATTCTTTTCAGCTTAAAGCCAAAAATTCCAACTCAGAAAAGCTTTTGCAGTATCCCTTGGATGTGCTTTTTGCTGCTTGACAAATAGGAGGCTACTTGACCACAGAGTAGGTCCTGTTCTGCACAGAGGTGTTGCCCTCCCAACTGCTATGAAATTCCCTGGCAGCTACAGCCCTTGGGGAACCCAGCCCAGGGAGAGTGATGAGTAAACAGCACAGAGGAAGCTGGCAGAAATCACTCCCACAGTGAGCTGAAATTAAATGTTTGTGTTTAATGTAAAAAAAAACCCCAAACAACAAACAAACAAAAAACCCAGCACAAAATTTTTTTCCCCTGAAAAAACATTTTGATGAAAAGCTCTCTGTAAAGCCTGGTAAGCTGCCTCTTCCTCTCACTTTAAACCGCCCCCAAAGCAAGCTTTTCCTTAAGTGCATATATTTCTGCCTCCTGATAATGGCTTGGCAAGTAGTGAAATGTGGCCACTGCTACTAGCCCACTAATGCCTTGTTTGGGGACAAAAGGGGCATCCCCGTGCTGGTAAAGTGGTACTTGTTTTGTATGAATCAGCAGAGGCCCTTAGCCAGCTTATACCTGTAAATTAAGGCAGTGCAAACCCTTATCCCTGACGTCTACCCCATGACGAGGCTTTAAACAGATAGAAGAGTAATTATTCCAATTTCATTTATTTTTGTAAATTCAGATTAGCAAACTCTACAAGACAAAGTTTTCTTTTATATATGTTCCTTCCTTTGCTTCTATACTAGATTTTATTTTTATTTAAATATTTTGGCTAAAAAAATTGTGCCTTCCACAACTCCACTTGCTGCAGTTATTACAAAAGGTGTGCAAGAGTCTTGCCATCTCTGATCATAACCTGCTTTTATCTTGCTGAAATTTTGTCTTTGAGTCTAGTCCCTGTATTGTACATTCTTACAGCATCTAGCACAGTATATCAGACATGGGTTTTAAACCTCATGATAATATACATGTTAGATTAAAATAATGGGATTCATGGCTTACACTCACTGAGACACTGCTTTCTGCTGCAGAGATAGTGCTTGTTTCACCTCTGCTCTTCTGCCCAGGCATTGAAGCTTCACATAACCATGTGTTGTTCTTCCAAGTTTGCAATTTACTGTTTGAAATGTCTAATGTAATGCTATCTAACCCTTTCCAGGGCTTCAGGGAAGACAAGCTTCCAATTTGGTGAAAAATGTATTTCTGTAAGGTGATTAGAATAAAATGAAATAGAAAACAATTGTGGAGTGATCGTTGCAAGGCAGCTTGATAAGGGTCTCTTTCTGAATGAAACAGAGGCCACCTCCTGCCCCGCTAAAAGCAATGGCAGGTTTGCTGATAGCCTCCATAAGCTCCAGACCAAACTACAGCTTCCATTCAGGACATTTTTTTATTTATTTTTAATAAGGTTGATGTTCAGGAAGAGGTCAAATGTAAAACATAGGATCTGTTTTATAGGATACTTGAATCCCTCTTTTTTTTAAGTGGCCATAAGGATTAGAAACCATACGTGGAGGACCTGAGTAATCTTACACCTGGTAGCAATCACTACTCTGCATTATGCATTCCCTTCCTAACATCATATGTGAGCAGATGGGATCTTTCCTCCAAGGGTGCTTTTTATTCATGTTCTTGAATTGAAGTTATCACTGTGATCTTAAGCCATTTTTATTAGAGAGTCTGTTTTCAATCAAGAGAGAAGGGGGACTTGCAATGAAGAAAAAACACTGGTGGGTAAAATGAACCACTACAGAGACAAAAATAAACAAAGAGGAATTTCCTCAATGCCCTATTTCATCTTCCTTTTTCCTTTTTATTAAATAAAACATACTAAATAATTTAACATAATATTGTTTTTATAAGCACTGTCATTAAAGTAGCTGCTTGTTTAGAACTGGAGCAGCTTTGCTTCTTTCTTTCTTTCCTTCTCTCTCTTTCTCTCTTTCTTTTAGTTTTCTTTTGTATATCAATTTATAATAAGAAAGGAAATAAGAATCCCTTAAGGAAAAAGTTTAGTCTCAGGACTCAAACCACCCTAACAAGTTAAGGCAGGGGTGTGTTTTGCTTCTTCATTTTCTTGGTCCTCCTGTATGTGACTCCAAAACGGTACCAGTAAATACGAGAGGAAACTCCATGCTAGCTTTATGTGTCCCATCTTTGAGAAATAAAGGTTGATGCAGTAACCAAACAATAGTAATGATAATAATAGACTGACAGTGATAGCTCATGGACAGTCCAGCTGAGAGCTGGACATGAAAAATGCACAGCTCAGATTTTGCTTAGGTTAGGGGAAGCATCTGAAGATTGATTACAAGCTCTGTGTAACTGCAGTGGGGTGGTAGGAATTATTTTGCCATTGCAGCCACCTTCTCTGTTCTTCTGTCCGCAGTTACCAGCCACTCCGTACAAGCAGGAGGACAGGAGGGGCATCTACCTTCACCCAGCCCAGTGCTGGTAGCACTAATACACGCTCAAGGGCTGATTAAGCCAATGTGCCTGACTGTGGTTGCCCACCGGCCATGCTGTTGGCTCAGCTCCAGGAGCCACCTCTCTTGCAAAGCCCTGAGATCTGCCCAGAATGATTCATTAGTAGCAGCTAGCCAGAGCTGGAAGTTTAGATTAGGCTGCACCAGCTCGAGCCAGTTAAACCCAGATTAGGTTTCAGGTGTTGACATACAGACATAGCAGATGAAACACTGATAGCTAATGCGGTTGTGGTCTCCAGCTGCCTCCCTGGGTGCCTTTCTCTTATCTGTTGCTGCCTTTGGTGGCAAGAACAGGCAAATCACAGGTAGAAGCAAATGCCTATAGTTCACTGATTTAGGAAATCAAACTGAACTGGGCTGGGACAGCACACCATGCTCACACCATTTAGGAGCAACTCCATGCATAGTTCAGGCTTGCAGGCTGCAGCGGCAGTGGGAGAGAGATGGGGAAGCTACCACAGCTGGGGGTGATATCTGTTGCTGCAGGCAGGATTGTATCCTACTGTGTTTGTAAGTCAACATCCTTAACCACTTTCTTTAGGGTAAATGTACCATGACCCTAGAAGTTGTATTTTTAGCAAGCTGAGTTATGGCATGGGCAGAATATAAACTCAGCCATTTTTCCAAGCTCACCCCCAAGCCAGCTTGACTTGATCCCTACCCTTAAATTCTTACAGTCTTGACAGATCTTACAAATGGATGCAAATACATTCAATTGAGTTCTAGTGAAATGTTGGGGCCAGCTGGAGTGGACAAAACCAAGATAAGCTTTTTAAAAACAGCCTAAACCACATCACATCCTTTCCAGGGCAACTGCATGAACAAAGCAGCAAAAATGATTAAAAAAAATAAAATACTGAAAAACACTTTGCTAGCACTCTGGGAACTATAGAGTGGGTGAATTCTCAAGAGATTTAGGTATTTGGGTGGCCTGTGTACAGTACATATATCTTATGCTTCAAAGGACCATTCTCCACGCACTTAAATGATGGCGTTTCCTACTTGCATGAGCCCAAAAGGCCAGAAGAACCAGTTCTGAGTTAGCTCAAGTTTTCCAGGGAAAAATGTCACCCTAGTACAATAAAGCCATCTCTTCCAGCTTTGTGCTGGGAAGTTGCAAATCTGCTTGGGGATGAGAATAGAAAGCCATGTAAATAACTTCATCACCCACCATTAAAAGGAGAGTGAAACAGACTGAACAGTTCTCAAAACAAAATTTTATCAAATTTTCCAGTTTTAAAAGTGGATTTAATAACTTAAATGTACTTTCAAAAAGCTTTATTAAAGTTGTGACTGCAAACAGTAACCCCTTCTCCACTAACTTACAAAGCCTGAAATTTTGTTAACTTAAATTCATTTATGAAAACTAGAAAATATTCAATTAAAACTTCCTTTATATACCTTGCAGAAGCAGTTCAACAAAGGGTTGAATGTACCACTTGCTCATCTCAGGCAGGCCAAGGCCTATAATGTTCAATATCTCTCTAAATAAATAGCCCTCATCATTTTATTTTTCTAAAGAAACATAGCCTCTCACTATTAATGTTTGAATAGTTGGGGTAAAATTAACAACAACTTGAATTTTCATCCCTCACAATGCAGCAACATTTCTGAGTTTAAAAAAAGTCACATTTAAAAGTAATTTGGGAGCCTCTTTTAAGATCAAGATTTCAGCTGGAAGTCAAAGAAAGTCAAAGATAGAAGCAGAAATACCGTGAGAAAAAAATAAACTCATAGTATTTCAAGCTGAGTGCAATACAAGAGGTAAGGGAACTGACTTTGACAAGATTAACAGCTAGGCCTGTGTGCCAAAAAATTAAAGGTCTCCCATTGTTATCTTACACCCTCCCTTACGCAGATTCCTGGACCAGGTCCTCAGATGATATCAGCCGGTGGGTGCAGCTATATTCATGCGAGTAACATTACAGTGATTTAAGCTAGATGATAATCAGCCTCACTGGTTTCGGGAAGTGAGTTTTATTATTCATTTGATTGAAAGGTATTTTCCAATTGTTGTGAAGTGGGAAATGTGTTTTGAATTCATCATTTTTTAAGCCTCACATACATTGTTTGGCAAACAAGGATTGTTTAGGTTGTCCAGGACTCCTCCAGCGCATCCTCCCAAATGTGAGATTTCTCTCTGTTCTCCAATGGTCCATTCTGGTCCAGTTAAACACACAGTGGCCAGCTTTGCAAAGCAGTAAGCCTTCTTTAGAATGAGGCCTTTTGGTTTCATCTGTAATCTTTGTGGAAAAAATGGACATTACAGTAGAAGGATTATGCTAAATTGCTTTCTGCCAATGAAGAGCTGGACAAAGCAGTAGTTCAAGGCATGAAATGAGCATTCTGAAATAAGCACTTAGTCACTGAATTCAGCACCAAGAAATTAACCTAAACGATTTCAATTTACATATGTTTGTAATTTGCTTCCCAGCTTTACACCTTACAGAGACTCCCTTGTTTGCTGTTGCTGTAGTAAATGTTTGTTCACAGGCTGCTTAAAATCAAGCAGGGAGGTCAAGCTGGGACCAAATCCAAGGCTGACTGCCTTGCCCTGTCTGCATGGCTTGTCTGAATATCCTCCCAGCGTTTGATACTGTTTGGTGCATGTGAATGGCACAAGACTGAGTCCAAAGTCTGTTACTGCGATACAGGGGGTTCCCCAATTATGCTGGGATCTATTAATCAAACCAGAGACCTTCAGGTGAAAGCTTTCTCCTGCTGTCACTCCTTTTCTGTGCTGAATTGCTCTCTGTAGGAGACACTGACTTTCTCTCTCAATATTACTCTAGATATTTTGCAGGGGATGTGTCATCTTTCCTTGGATACAGATCATATCCAATGAACAAATTTGTGTGCCTACAAGTTAGAGGAGGTAACCTGCATGTGCATGGCTTTTGGGCTGATATACAGAATTTTATTCCTAGTCTTTCTGTATCAGACCTTAGCCAGTCTCCTGTTCCTTTTCTCTCTGATTCTTCTCTGTCAGATGTTTTTGCAGATTGATACTGCTCTCCTATGAGTTTTTACCTTTCCATGTTCCATTTGGCACAGAGTAATCTCCAAATGGAAAATCTTCATGGCAGGACAAGAAGCGCCAAAGTTGTGCCCGTCAACAGCACCATCCAGTTCTGTCCCAAGTAAAGGAAGGAGTCGACCAGAGGTAATGCAAATGCAGATGTCTGTAGGGTCCAGGGGACTTTCTGTAGCTTTCCAGCCAATGCTAGGTGATGTAGTCTATGTGCTTGTGCATATTGTGCTGTGGTCACAGCACATGACTCTCCTTCATTCTCCTTTCAGGCTGAAGCTCCCTCTGCCCTTTAGAATAACAGGATATTGTACAGCATCTGTGATCAGCAGCTACAGAGATAGATATATGATGTACTCTGGGGTGCCAGAGTGTGTAGTAACAGGGTCATGCAAGTCTATCCCCAGTGTCCAACAGCTGCAGGGGCCCATTTCAAGCTGTTAGTACACTTCAGAAAGCATGAAAAAATAATAGTGTTTTACAGAAATGGCCCAGTGTTTCTTGGTCAGGGTCATGAAACCCTTGAAGGTCACAAGAGCCTTCAAAAAGGTCATGAAATTTTAGACAGCAGAAGTCAGCAGCAGCTCAGTTCCTCCAGAGAGGCAAAGTCAGATCGGCTGTAAGCATTGGCTGTCAGTGCTTGCAATAGCAAGGGAATTGCTAACTACAGCACCTTTAATTGCTATCAGTGTTCAGTTCTGGTAGGGGCAGGGAGGAGGGGACAAACATATGCACCCAGCAGCAACACCCCTCTCGCTGTCTCGCCCTGAAGGAATGGTGCTACAGTGGGCTTGGGAAGAGACGGTCACATGGAGAACGATGAACCAAAAGGGAAACAGGCTTTGTAAATATTTGAGAAACCCTGGTAGAGTATAATGCTTCTGCATTAGAGAAGCATAAGGAAAGCATTGCTTCTGCTGCTGGGTAGGGTCTGCCTTGGGGCTCGGTTTTTGGTAACACCACCTTGTCCATAGTCTTCAACAACCTCTGCCATTTTGTTTATTGCTTTTCTGCTTCCTGCAGTGTTTCATTTCATCAGCTTAAGGGTCACTGCAGTCTTTTCACTTAATCACTGTACAAATGATTTAGCTGGCTCACTTATTTCCTTTTTTTCTTTACTCCCATACTCTGTGGACTCTGAAGAGATAAATTCCAGTGTGAAAGGTTTAAGACTCCAGACAGTTGTGAAACTACTTTGGCAAATTAGCATCTTTGGTTGAGATTAGCCTTAAAGTTGTTATGTGACATCTGAAGACAAAAACCTGTAAATCTTTCTAAAATGCTAGGCCAATAGCTTCGATATGTAATAAATACAGAAATTCTGTAAAACATTGCAATCCATTTTATCATCTTTTCTAAACAGAAAGAGCAAAGTCAGGAAATTCATTGCTGAGGAGTTATACTTTTCTTTGAACCTACTTGATACTAAACATTTGGGGAGTTAAAGCAGCCAGGTTTCAATGTAAACAAGCAAATGACTGAATTAAATGCACAAAGTGAACTATTCATTTTTCCTTATGTGTTAAGTGAGCCCTTATGATAACGGGATATTAATGCTTTGTAATCATTTAGTGCTTTCCAGCTAGAGAAGTACAGTAAAGCCTTAATCTTTTTAGTGCCGCTACTTAAATGTTATCTGTCTTACCTGCCTGACCTCTCTTAGGCCATAGACCCATGCTCTCTAGGTGTACCAGCAAAAGGTTTACAAACCCCACTCACAGCTACCTCATCATCAAAAATTAATACTTTCTTAGAAATGCCAGTTAAATGGCTCTTTGTTCATACCCTAATCAACTTTGTTTAAATCAAGCCAGTTTAGCTTATACTAGGCTTTAAATAACAGACTTTTACTAAGCAAGATTGCTTTGACTAGAATAACTGAAGGAGAGGTGAGGAGTGGAGAGGACACTTGGGGATTCAACTGCTTCAGCCATTACAGCTGGAACTTGAAAGAATATATGCCAATGACATTATTAGCATGCTGTTGTCAATCCCCCTACCTGTGTTTCTACTTTTTATTACCTGTTACTGTAATTTTCTCTAAACCATTTGGATCATATCCCGTGCTGCATCCTATGCAAAAGAAGGGCTCCCCAGTTGCCCCAGTCTGTTATGCTGTCTCTTTAAAACTCACCTCTGCTGTGATGCTCTGTAGTGGCTGGTGGTCTGTGCTCTCTGCTGGCTGCTCTGCTCCAAAGTGTTATCTATATTCTTCTGCTCTGCCTGGTATGTCCATCACTTTTCCTTCCTCCTCACCCAGATTAAGTGATAATTTCACATCCTTTCATGCTGCGCCAATGACACGTAGAATTACATGGCCATGATCAAACAGGCATCCCTAGATATTTCGCAAAATAGTAGTAACGTCAGCAAAGGACATAAGTGGCTCCCCCTAACTCATGCAAAAGGACTTCTGCACAGATGGGGAAAGAGCTTGGATCTTTTGTCTTGGTTATTTGCTGTAACTGCATACTCCTCCTTCCTAGCATCCCTCTCCAAAACATACTGACATCAATTAACCTTTTCATTGCATTGAGCCTCTGCTTTTACCTTTATGGTGATGGAAACCTCTGTAACACCAACAGTCCTCAAGAAATGCTGTTAGAACCCAAAGGATAGTGAAGTTGTTTATTTTAAGGGTTATTTTAAGGTTAAAATCTGAGGATACAGAATGAAATTCACATGCCAGAAATTGTACCTTGTATGTACAGAGTGGAAAGGATGTTACTGACTGTCTGCAACTGAGGACAGGAAGCCTCCAAGGGGCTGCCTGGTGCCTAGGCTGGGATGTACAGTCACTGACTCACCTGGAAGACAAGATTTGCTATAAGGGGCTGTTGCCAGGGGAATCCCTTTCCCCAAAACACCACCTTGCATTTATTGCCTGGACATACTCGCTTTGTCTGGGCTCTGCCATGGTCCAGCACCACAGGCTCTGTGCTCAGACGTGTTGACAGCTGACAGCCACACTTGCCATTTTGAGGGTGTTTCTGGCCAGACGGGTGACAAACCATGACAACTGCCTGTGTTTAGCCATGGCAATAGTTACAACCAGCATGTCACACAGTGGAGAGGAGGCTGTAGCTTCTTTCAGACAAAGGTGTTGGATGGGGGTATCTCCCATGGGACAGGGACTTTTGGGCTCAGAGGTGGCTGTAATTGCACCAATAAAATGCCTATAGACAACCTGCTTTTACAACTTTTTCCTGATGCAACACCCAAACCATGGGCCATTATCAAAAGTCTTCCCCCAAACTGCAGTTCTTTGCACTAACAACTCCTTTCTTTTCTAGGGGGGGCTTACCAAGAGTCCACCCTGTGCTGTGACCTTTGCAGATTGGTGTGGACTCCAAGGAGAGCAGTAGCCAAGCTGCCTACATCACCTCAGCTGTAAACAGATCTCCCTCTCACACCCCTCCCTTGCTGCCTGCCACACACCCTTCTGCTGTCCTCCATAAAGATGTGGTTTTCTGGAGAAGGCCAATCTCTGCTTACCAATTACGTCAGCTCCCCTCGGTGAGCACATATGCTTCCACTTCAGAACCTTGTTTAATTTGCTTCTTGTCTCTGTAAAAAGGGGTTTCCTTGAAAACCATTCTTCCAAGCATGCTGCCTATGTTTTTCTCATTACAAATAATATTTTCCTATTTTTTCTCGTGGGAATTTTTTCATTGTCCCCTGTTGTTCTCTCTCTCTGTACCATTTGCTAATAAAATAGTTGGAAGTGTTCATAGTAGCTGAACTGTGCAGAACTTCTCCCTGTTCTTGCCTTTTTCCCTCCCCTACCACAAAAGTGGTATCTCATTCCCACTAAAACAATATTTAAAGATGACACCTGTCTTCTGTGTGGTGACAATCGGTATAAAGAAGAGAAATGTAGACTGATTTCTTTAACTTGATCCTGTAAACACTCATTACTGAAGTAATCCAAACTTTCCCTACTTGCTGAATAAGGAAATATCAGAGAGATTTCTAGTTTGACAAGGAGTTATTTGGCTGATCGAGCTTACAATAGGGTCTGCACAAAATCTTTGTTTATTTTGCTCTGCTGAAATTGTTCAAATGGCTTCTCATTATCATTGGGTGGGACTGAAGAGAAGCACTGATGTCAGTTTTGTGACATGTCCTGTTATTTAAGTAATTCACAGTTTAGGCTGGGACACATTTGACCTTCCTAAATAATTGGCTTTTTTTCCATTTTTTTCTTTAGCATGAATAAATGATGAAAGATCAAATGACCATTAGCAAGTAAAGAACTTCTAGTAAACAAAAACCTCTTACAAGTTTCTTGTAAATATCACTCTGGGTTTTTTCCCTCCTAAATCATATAACATCCTGTATCAAACCTCTCCGTAGAGTTGTTGAAAATCTTCCCTGAGAATGGACTTTCTAAATTCAAAGGACTTCACACTGTTAGGCATTTGTGCTTCAAGGCTTTCAAAAAACCCCAGTCCTTTGCTGAGCTTCAGACCTGTGAGTAGCCACCCTGAATTTAAGGGGTTTACTTACGAATTTAAAAGTTAAGCACATGTTTAAGCACTTGGCGAGAGAGCCTGGACACTGACCCTGTACTCGCAAGAAAGAAGCTGTCCCGGGCTGCAGTGCCATCATCCCTCTTTGTGACAGCTGCTCCTGAGGACCTCAAAGGTGAATGAATGAGGGAGTCATGTTCTCCCGGGAGATTTTCAAAGGAATAAGCTGTGAATGAGCGCACATCCTTCACTCTCACAATTACACTGCCCTGGTGACTTTGGTGCTCAGGTTGTAATCAGGGAAATTTTAGTTTCCCAATTCTTGTATGGCTTCTTGCACAGACATGGGTGTGATTTTTACATCCACATACTGGTCTAATGCAGTGTTCACATTAGCGCATCTGCTCATGGAGGTAAAACATAGTGGCGGATTTGGCTTGTACTCTGTGAAAGAGGTTTTAGAGGGTTACTGCTGCGTCCAAACATCCTTCACAGCTGACGTTTGTCAATGAAAAAGCAGAGCTCAATCAAAAGGCTAAATGTTCACAAGGAACCTCTTTACTGTGGGGTTAATGAGGACTTGAAAGGACTTGCACTCTGGCCTTAGCTGTGTATGTTTGTCTTTTCTTTTACTTTCATCTCTCCTCCCTGAGCCCTGGTCTCTTTTCATTCTTTTTTGCTGCTTTTAATTTGTGCCTCTGTATTAAACCAACCAACCTTCCTTCCTTCCTTCCTTCCCTCCTTCCTTTCTTTCTCTCTCTTTCTTCCTTTGCACTGTTTTAGGAGTCTGACTTTGACAGATTGTTAACAACAGAAACCACAAAAATGTCTATTGCATGAACCTACTCATGGCCACTGTTGCTAACACGCAATGATTATTAGTGATACCATTACACAGCAAACGATGTAATAGACTCAGAAAGAAAATTCTGGTTTTGTTTGAAGATGTAAAGGTTTAACACTGCAGGGTTTAAGTCAGTCTTTTTTGATCTGCAACACATGGCCAGATGAAATACAGTATTTGCCTGTTTTAATGCTTTTTCGTTTCTCCTTTAAATAGAATAAGTTCATAAAGAATTGTTACATCTCATACTTAAGAGAACAAGAGTGCATATTGTCATGCAAAGAGCACTGTGTGTGCTAATGGAACAAATTATTTGATTTTATTGCACATACGCTACCTTCTATGCTCAATAATGCATAGTATAAATAAATACATGAACCTGACAGTATACTACTTTTTCCATATGCCCCAC
>VYZV01023157.1:223609-241782 GCA_013401275.1 Pandion haliaetus | reverse complement strand
CCCCCCAAAGAGCAGTCTAAAAACTCATGCAGACAAAGTGAGGCTGCTATAACATGCAGGAAACAGGTTTGTAAAAAAGGCTTTAAATTAAAAACTAAACTTTCAAACATAGTTCAAATGTGTAAGTAGAAGAATGTCTCAGCTCACTAATCCTAAGATCTGTAATTGCATCTACCTTCAGTGAAACTAATCCCTGCTCCCAATGCTCCGATATACCCTTGTTTTATCTGTCCCGGTTTATAAAGATAACATTTCTTGACCTTGAGCCTAATGAAATTGTACTTTAAAATTAACTATGGAATACTTGGTAAATAATAAATTAATCCTTCACGATGTAAAATGTTTTCTGGGACAACATACTTAATAAGACATAGACTTAATGTAGGATTGTAGATAATCAAGTGAATTGACTCATGGTATTGATTGATCCAGATTCCCACTATAGATCAGTTGTGCTATTTTCTACAGGTCCTTACATTGCCTTCATCTCTACAGGCTACACTTATACCACGAATTTAACAGTGTGAAGGATATTCCCAGGCCCTGCAAGTCAATCTTCTATAGTTTTAAATTATTAGAGAAGTTTCTGGCATATTTTTGGCCCATGTCAGCAGCTTCTCAAAATGCTCCCAGACATGGTTCTGAGATTAGCACATGGCAAGAGCCATTCCCAATAGGCAGTTGCCCTGTTTTGCAGAGCAAGAGATTTTAATAAACTGATGTAGTATTTAATAGAATTTAGTAGCGTTGATTTTGGCAGTGCTCTCTACCAGGTGGCCTCAGTGCCGGACAAGGGTCCTTGCCACATTTAATCTTTATTAGAGATGTAACCTTAGTGTCTAAGCACCCACTAGTTGTATGTTAAGTGGAACAACTGCTGGTATGATATATAACTGCATTAATTCTTCAGAAGAACAGTTAGGTCAATATGTAGCCTTTGGCTTCAGCAGACCTAGCATAGTTGCTCTTCTCGTTATATGTATTGTTCCACTCTAGAGGGCAGGTTGAGGAAATGCAGTGAATTCTATGAAGATCTTTTCTTCCCTGTGGAGTTTATTCCTGCCTCTTAGACAAAAGTGTATCTTAGGCCAAAGTGTAATATATTGTACTAGGGAGAGAAAGACCCCTTGTGTTGAAGGAAAAGGGTCATCAATCATGTGCCTTTAAAACTTTTAAAGGTTTTTAGGGTACACTGATATATAGTCATCTAGACGCTTCTCTTATCAAGGCCTACATTCCCGCAGAGATGCCCTCCAACATACAGGGCTTACAGAATTTACCTACCTCCTAAAAACTTAATGCTCAAGTATTCTGGGATGCAATAATACATGCACACACACCAGACAGCAAAGGCATGTACAATTGCAATCAGTTTGTTGTTGACAATAATTAGACAGACCCCGGAGTTTCTGTGCATGATGGGATCAACAACACCAAGAAATTAATGAGCATTCTTAAATTAATACCTAAATTAAACAATTTTCTTTCTATACCTTTAATTGAAGTTCGTTTTGTATTAAACCTGCAGAATTTTTCAAAGCATTTTTGCTTGCTTACCTGCCTGCCCTCTGCTTTGATTGGATTAACCCTTGGTAAGCTCTGTTTGACCAAAAACTGATCTCATCCAAGATCTGGACAACACCAGTGGAAGAGGTACAGACATGGGGAAGGTAATGCTGTGTCCTGTGCACATTGATGGCGTTCAAATACTTGTCCTCTCTATCAGTGCTGCTTTTGCCAATCTCTGGATATACTGGACATTGTCTTGGTAACCACATCCTCTAAACTGAATAACTTAGTAAGTCACCTCCAGAATCCTAATGACATTTTGCTGCAACAGGCCTATTAGTTGACTGTATTTGTTCTAGTTGTCTGCACTGGAAAGGAGGTGGATTCCCTAAAATCCTGTGTTGAAAGACTGTAATACCAAACTGTAGTGGCAGCCATAGTAAATAGAATGCTGATCTGGCCTAAATAACTGACAAAGGTGATAATTATTTGCCCTAGATTTACATACCTGTAATGCAGGAACCTGTATCTGAGCTAGTTACCAAAAAAACACTTGAAGACAGAAATAGACTTGTACAGAAAGCAATTCTTCTGTTCTGTTTTGTTACTGGGTTTTTTTTTGCCATCTACCTTAGGCTGAGATCAATTGTGTGCATCAAATCATGACCTATTGGTCTTTACTGACTGTAATAATGAGCAAACTCCCAGCTCAGATGAAGATGTCTGCATCATGGACATCCAAAGATGTTATGAAATCTGTCCCTACTCAAACCATGTTTCCAACCCTATTAGTAATTTTGAAAAAGGGATCTAAAAAAATATATATTCTTGAGATTTACATTGGGATAAAATGTCAGTATGGCAAATATATGCCTATTCCTTTTTATCTTTTTATCATCTTTATACAGTTATAAAATCCTTCATACATGATAAAACACATCAGTGTTCTGTGCATTCAGAGATAAAAATTAAACTTAGCAGAAAGACCTGCATTATATATATATACACGTACCATGTATACACACAACCATGTGTTCATGAGGAACATTTTAAAAAGCAAAAACATTCATAGCATGAGCTCTTTGAAGCCATTGGGCTAGAGATTCCAGCTACACCCAATAAAATTAATTTCTCTCAAGTAAACAAGAAATGACAACAGCATAAAAAAAACCCAAAACAACTTGATAGAGGGACAAGATAGGGAATGGGTTAAGAGGAAAGTGTTTGAATCAGCTTAATGCTTGCTTATATTGACTACATATTAAACGAAAATCAAAAGGTTTTATATTTTCCTGACAATCTGTGAGTCTGGGTCTTGTAAAGAACACTTAAAACATACATTTGAAATGAAATTGTTTATCTTGGTATCAACTCTGGAAAGGATAGCTGTACATTTGGGGTTATTTTTCCTTGTTTGCTTGGGGTTTTTTGCTAAATTAAGGCCTGCTTCACAGAGAATCACAAAGAAAAATGAAGTCATTGTTAGCTGATTTCATACCTATGCAGTCCTGCTTGGAAGTCCTGCCACCAACGATGTGTGCCGTATGAACAAAATCTGGGATTAATTAAGTGAGAGTGAACTCCTAACCCATTTGAACTGTCATGCTGAAGGTCTGGCACAAAGGATCCGGGAGTTTACAAAGACTAATCACCATTGCAGGGTCCTGTGGGCTACTCTTCACACAAGTGCCTTTGTAGTAAAATGAGCCTTCAAAGTAACTGTTACACACTGAGGACAACAAAGACAGTGACAAGGTAATGCTCATTGGACACTGACTTGCTTTTGTTCAAAGACAATTCTTTGCTCTCTTTAAAAAACAAGAAATTATCTCAGCCTTAAAGTCATCTATCTAATCATAGCTCTATATCCACTGATGCCCAGTGAAAATATAAGCTAGAGAGGACAGGTTTACTTTGGAAAATCTTTGGTAAAAATAGGTTACTTTTTCCATGCAGCATATCTGCTGCATTCTGATTATGATAATGGCACAATTTACAAGAGTTTCTCAGTTAAATCACCTGGATATCTCAGCAGTAAAGTGAGCTGAATATAAGAGCCAAGAAAAATTTTCCTGTCATTCCTAAGTACAAGCAGCTGCATCACAGACTTGGGCATAGACACCAAACCATGGAGCAGGGTCCACACTGCAAGGTCTCCTTGAGATTATAGGGTCTTTGCATGGTCTATTACTGCTATCAGTTTTTTGGGACTTGTTTTGGGCTGTGATCTAACTGTTGCAACCTTGTTGGAGTCCTGTTCCTGTGTCACATGATGTCAAACTATTGTTTCTGAGGTTTTTTAGTTTTGTTTTGTGAGTTAGATATTTAAAAAATCTTGGGTAGTTATGCACATCAAAGAAAAAATAAAGTAATATTGACAATAACATTACTGAAGTTGTGAAGTCAAACACTCCACTCTTAAATCACAATTAACCAGTGTTCAAAATGGTGAGATAATTACAGTATCCTAGAGGGATTTGATTGAAAGATTTCTGGATTTTTTTCCCACCTAGTTTGATAGCCCTGTAAGTTCTGAACAAAACCATCCCACTTCAATCTCCTACTTCCACACAGGTGGTTGTTTTATTTGTTGGGTTTTTTTATTAGTTCTGTTACAGCCACTTGTAAGTCTTCTCATCAAGATCTGAACCTACTTTTCTTTGTTTGCTGTATCAATGTATCAAGACGGTCAATACACCAGAGTCACTGCAAGAAATCTTTATGGAGGTCTACCCATTGATCCACCCCAAATCCCACTGAGACCTAAAGGGAAAGGGAAAGGAGCACAAGCATTGGGACCACCTGGAATATCTTCAGCAGTGAGAGTTCATCAGAAGATTGCATTGCATCAGTTTGAAAAGACTCCAGTGTTTCATGTTTCAAATGCATTTTGTTCAGAAGGTATTGTGGGTCTTTGGGAGAGTACTGGTGGGACATGACACAGCGTTTGTAGATAAACTGAGAAGCAAAGTTCTGATGGCACTCTGTTTCATGGAAGAATCTTTAAGGTTTTATTCCTATTTGAATTCTGAAGTGAAAGCAAATTTTAAAAGCAACCCATGAAAAAGGGTTGCAGCCAACATTATTTGATACCTCTGCTTTACTTATGAGGAATACAAGCCAGAGTATCTAAGTGTCTTGCTTGAATTTAGGTAGCTCATAATTCTTTTCTCATATGCATTTCTTCTGGGTTGCTGTTAGACATGGTGAGTGTGGGTTTGATAGACCCTGAGAGCCTAGACCAGTGTTTCTGTTCCTGTTTTGTAGCAGATAAAGATCTCAGGTCCTTCCTGAAAAGTTTTCAGCAATCAAGGATGTTGAAAAATTTTAATAAAAAAGGTGGAATGAAGTTTCAGTTCAACAGACTTCAGACAAAGAAAAGAAAGCAAAAATAAAATCTTCAACTGTTAAACCAGTTCATCCTGTTTTAAAAAATGCAAGCAAACCCAAAGCAAAACCAGATCTGAAAACAAGTGGACTTTGCTTTCACATCCTACACTTGGCTCTGAAAAACACGGCTGTGACTAGACATCCTTGGCGAGACCTGGCAGTGCCAGTTGAGGACACTGCCATAGGCAGCCCACTCTTGTCAGCTTGCTACCATGCCCTCGAGGGAGGCTGCTGCCTCCTCAGATCCTCTGTCTGAGACAGACAACAGGCTAAAACCAGGCCTTTTTAGTCAAAATAAGCTGTGTAAGAAAGGGCTTACTGTCAATATTCCTTAGACTTGCCTGGCTGTGTGGCCACTCTAGATGAGGAAACACCATGCTGAGCTCCAGGCCCAACACATTGAAGGGGCAATGATGACCAGTGGTGGGGCAGAGACAAAGCACCAGTGGCCAGGGTGCAGGGGAAAGGGGCTTGATCGCCTCATGCCACAGAGGTGGTGGGTGGTGCATGAGCAGCTTATCAACTGTTTGGACAAGTCTGACCAAGGGGATGTGAAGCAACTGGGGAAGCACAAGCCAACCTCCATGATCCAGGATGGGCACAGTCCCCAGCTAGACAAGAGAAGAAAACAGAGGAGGTGGCTTCCACAGCTGGCAAAGGTGTGTGCAGAGTGGGTGCCTGTGCACAGCTTTGGGTTAACAACAGTTTCCTGGAAGGCAAAATTCACACTGGCTGCAAAGACATGCTTGCTGCTCCCCACATATACACAGTCTTCTGCTTTGCATTTTTAATAAATATCTTCCTCTATATGCCGTTAATTGTGTGTTTATCAGAGGCGATAAAGAGTATGGGATTTGGCTCACTGGCCAAGTACACTTTTGTCTTGTGTGATGTGTGTTTACTTGTAAATTCATCATTTTGGGATGCTTTGTGTTCCAGAGAGTTAATTCTGGAAACATCTTTTAGAAAAAAATGGCCTGTGGCGGTTGCAAAGCTGTGGGGCAACACGCAGCAATCCTCTGTATAATGGCTGAAGGCAGTATTTATTTTCATTTGAGAAACAGCGAGAGCAGGGCCTGCTCCAGACATCTCTCACTCCATTCAGAACACGATGTTTATGGACAGCTGCAGGGAGTTACTCACAAGAGGCTTAAACAGGGAGGGGAAAAAAGGGCCATTCCTCCAGGCCCACCCAGCCACTAGGTTTTTCAGCTGAAGGGCAGGCTCAGTTTCATCCCAGCCGGCCGGTGAAAACTGAGCCCAAACAACTGTCAGGATCACAAAAGCCCGAGAGATGGAGAAGACGGTGATAAATGTGGTGGCAAGTCGTTCTCTTGGAGCCACCCGACATGCCTCTTGTTTGGACACTGTCGTGGGGTTAACGATGGTTTGTGGGCTAACATGAGAAAACAAGAAAGGGTCATTCACAGACATCAGAAAGATGTTTGGAAAAATGTTTAAAGTGCTTATTAGTTCAGAGGCCCTTTCAACACCAACAGCTCCACGTGTTTCACCGGAGATGCAGCTGAGTTGCACAAGTAACTCTATGCTCAGCTGAAGCAGCATAAATCCAGTTTGGACAGCATTTTGTAGGTCCTATGGTGTTATCTGTCTGTCCATCTCACTGCCTATTCAACTGTCCATGCTGTTTTTCACTGTTACCCATCATTATGTCATACAAAAATCTTCCACATAAAACTGCAGGCTGTGCCCTTATTGTGCATAATGGTGTCTGTAGCATTTCCCCTGTCTTAGTGTGGTTGGAGGGATAAAAACTCCTCCTAGCAGAGGGATTTCTGCCTTTTAAGATTTAATGACTTATTTTAATGCCTTAGTGGTACACAGTTTTTGTATTTCTTAGATGTGTTTTGGGGTTTTTACTGTTGTTTGTATGCTGGTGGGATCTGGAGAGGTTAAAAGAAAAGGAGGGAGTTTTCTCATTGTCATGGCCAAAATGGAGTCAAATCCCAGTCCTTTCTCAACCTTCTGCAGACACAATGTACCAGGTCTCCCAGTACAGAAATGGAGAAACACCTGCCCACCCTCCCCTGCCCTTCAGTCACTCTGTGGTGGTGAAGTCAGGTCAGTAAATTTAAGGAACTCTCTCTCACTTGATATTTATCTAAGATTTTGGCAAAGATTCTGGCCTTTTATACCACCTACTTGCACAGTTATATGCCATAAATCTTCTGTGACTTATGAAAACATGTTATGTGTAGTACAAAACAGCTTCTTCTGCATTCTAGGGAAATCCAAATGCCTTGTCCATGAGTACCTTGAAACTGAAAGCAAGAATAAATCTATATTGTCTTTACTTAGACTTTGATTATGGTTTCATATTAAATACAGGTAGTCATCTACTGGACCAGAATTTAAGTTGGTTAGATTTTCATCTTGATCAAAAGTACTGAACAAGCTGGAAAATGTTTCATGTTTCATATTTAATTCTTTGAGAATTAAAATAAATCTATCAACTATGGAAAATATTAATGGTTTCTGCTCTTCAACATGCGGAGTCCATGAACACACAGACAATACAATTTTCAAATGCACTTAGTGGTTTGACTAAAATCTTTGCATGTTAGTGTAAAAATGGCTACTATTAGTTTGCCCGAGTTAAAATAATAATATTGATAATTGCATATAAAACATTTCCCTTCAGGAGTCTAGTCAAACATTAATAAGATTTAGAACACCTATAAAAGCACTAATTTAAATCTGGTTTATCAGTTACCATAAACTCAAATCTCCAGTGGGCCTGTAGGCATTCTGTTCTCCTGCTGCCATAAAGGAGTTAACACTGTTATATGCCAAAAGCAGAGAGAGGGTAAAAACATGTGAAAAAAGGGTTCATAGCCATGCACTGACGTGAAACCGGTATGTCAGATCCACCTTGCCACTGCTGGCCTGGTGCCCCCACTACCAAGGAAGATAATGAATACTATGGGTAAATGTCTTCTTTCACTCATATTTGGTGATCACTTTGACTCTGATCATGGGAGAAGACACAACAATGAAACATCTCAAAGAGGACTCTCTGTAGTGTTTCTGCTACTGATTTACCCCATCTGGTACTCTGTCTCTAGGGTTGGTAAGTCTCTGAGACTTCAGAAGACTTGAAACACAAACATGAAAAACATTGCTGAGAACAATAAGCGCCGTTTTCTTTTCTAGGACCAAAAGGGAATAAAAATGGGAGAAACAGGCTCACAGGACCCAATATAGAAACAGACTGAACCAAAGAAGTAAAAGACTGCATGTGATGGTTTTTACAACAGCTTCTTTGACAACATTGGTATCAAGTCATTGGTATGAATAAAACATTGAGATTGCCACTCTGCAGTCATGGCTAGCCAACAAACCTGAACTTCAGCCAGGTCCTTAAATCCCAGTAACATTAAGAATGTCCATAAATATTTTTCCAAGGTAGGCTCATAAAGAAATACCTGGCAGCACCACTTCTCTATCACTCAGTACCCTTCCGTCAGGAGTGTCATCACTTCTCAAGCAAATGCTTAAGGTAAAAAAAAAAGAAAGTCTTTTAAAACTGAGAAAATTAGCCTTTGAGTAGATCCAAGAATAAGTTCCCAAAGAAAGCCACAATTTTAAGCTCTCATATGAATCTCCCCTTGTCATTTAACTTGTAATTTTCTGACTTTAAAGACAGTATGTTTTCACTATGCTCTTAGATGAATTTTTAAGTAAGTCTACTAGTGGTATGGCTGTTTTTGAGCAGAGCTAGTGCCATGTTCTCTATCTGTCCAAAGGAACATCCTCCAGTAATGAGATGAACCTCACAGTGAAGTACAAACAAATTGCAAATGAGCTTTTCTCTGGGGATCCATATGCTACAGCAAGTCCAGAGTGCCTCACCTGCTGAAATGAGAGTGGCTGCAAAAGGTACAGTTGGATTCATCTGCAAGACATATACCACAGGGAAGAACAGCTTACAGGTTTCCTTACACACTTTCCTGTGAGTGAGTTCTGTGTTTTTCAGGAAGGATTGTCTGGATGGGTAGACTCAGCCTCCTTACCCTATCTGTCCTGCTCTTTTGCCTATAGTTTCCTGCTTTGTCATCCAAAGTAGTAGTAAGTGCAGGGTGGGCTGTCCCCATCTGCCTTCAGTTCACCTGGCTGTCTGATTGGCATCCCACTGGAAGATGGTGGACAGTCTGTGGGCCACAAATTCTGTGCTAACCAGCCAGGTGTGCTTGGCCACAGGGGCTCTATGTGCTCTGGAAGCTGTGCTTCAGGTGCTGGACTTGTCACAATGCTATCTACGTGGAAGGGCAGACTGGCCTTCAGGCAGTGCAGACAAGCTCCAAATGCCATGGTGTTGTTAATGGTGAACCCTGGTAAACAGAAGCTCCATGTAAAATGATGGACCTTGGCTACATGCCTTCACCACCCAGGGAGCCCTATGGGGAAATGACTTAAGTGTACCCCAGCCCTCCACCCCTTCGGCTTGGTTTCCACAAGAAGGAACGCAAGAGCTCAGGCAAGATGGAAACAACTGGACACTGGCCAAGACTTTATTCAGATGGCCAGGGGCAAGAGACTGGAGACAGCCTGGTGGGGCTCAGTCGGGGCAGAGCCAGCTCTTACCCATTTCTGATGTGGAGAAAGGCCAGTTTTGCCACTCTTTACTGCCTGACCCAGAACATCGAGCCAGTGAGAGGTCACTTTTAAAACTTCCATTTTCTTCACCAGCAGCCATCTGCACTGTGAAGCAAGGTGTGACTACTTGTACCCAAGGCATCTTTAATCTCACAGATTCAGGTAACCAGACCACCATGGCTATGGCAGCTCTAGGCTTGGTGGGGGCTGCACAAATCCACGTGGGACTGTGGGGACCTCTAGAGCAGATGCTTAAGAGCCGACACATCATTAGGCAGAACACAATTTAATGAATAGCAGTGTCTCACAGACCACATGCCTGATTTTAGTCCCTTTCTGATGCAACTAAAATGCTCACACTAAAATAATACATGCTTAAGTTAGCAAAAGGTACTTCACATTTGGGAGGTCCACACTGTCAATTCCTGCAGCTCACCTAGATGCAGTCACATCTTTTTCTCTGCTAACTTTACCAGGCACCCAAACACTTAAGCTCTAGCTCCAAGAAGTACTCAGCAGATTTCAAATGATAATTTGAACTGTGTAAGTTTCTGCTGGTGTAAAACAAGGTAAGATATTACCCTGATCTCCACGCAATGTGGGGAACCTACTAAGTGGAACTGAGTAGCTACATCAGTCATCCAGAGTACAGGGGAGACGAAAAAGTGGGGAAAGGATGATCTCTTAGTCTGCACATGAGACTCTCAGGATATGGTAGGAAAAGAATGTCTTTTGACTTCTATGTGCTTTATATGTTTATCTCACATGTTCTGACTGAGGTTTCCAAAGTTGTGCAAAGATGTTGGACCACCATCCTTGTTAAAGCCTAGGAACTTAAAACCCAAATCTCCTAGGCAGATGTGAAAACTTTGGCCAAAGTATATCATCTGTAATTCAACTTGTTTTACTGTATTTTTCAGTAAGTGAATAAAAACTCAAAATTAAACTTCCCATGCTATTTTTTTGCCTGCGGGCCTGACCAAGGCAGCTGTTTGTCCTACCATTGCTGTGGACTCACATGTGTTTTCCAGTTTAGATGTTGGCATATTCATTACGACCAAAAAGGCAAATGCTTGCTCTGAACAGCCCGCTTGTTTGAATCTGATCTCACAATGGCCTGTTTTCTTTCAAAATATACCCTTTGAGAATGTTATTATGCTTGTTATAAAGTAAATGAACTTCACTTCCTCATCACCAGCCATTAGGCTGACAAGGACAGCAGGCAAATGTAATCGGCAAGGGCAGTCAACAACAGACGGAAGCAAAACCAGCTTTCTTTTAAATAGCCCTTTACTAATGACAATAAGGAACATTCAGCACCTCAGATACTTATTTCCAGTTCAGTACAAGAGGAAGCATATCCAAGATACCATCAGATGTAGCCAAGAAAATCTGCTCTAACTGACACTCCGTCCATAACTCATGGTGTTGCCAAAAATGAAAAAGGAAGCACAGTATTTGTTCAAAATAGACAATCACATCTGAATTTTCCTGATGTTCATAGGAGACTAGAGGTGAAGAAGTTATGGGGAAGATTGTCAGGATAGATATTCATGATCCACATCTTTTTTTTTAATTATCTTTTTAATATATTTTTGAAACTACACTCACAAAAATTGTCCACTGGAAAAAAGTTATAAACTGCTCAATATCCACAGTCTCAGCAAGTAAGCTATTTTTCAGCCTCTCAGGAAATCAGGTCTAACCAAAATTATGCAACTCACTCAAAAGTTATGTAACAGTCTAAAATCTTTGACCAAATTTGAATAAGTCACTTTACATGTGCCTGATTTGGGATTATAATGGTCCCTGGAATAGCTTGTTATGGAGTCTCATGAACCTACTGGGCCATTTCCCATACTGTGGTCCTTCTTAAGTATCTTTGGCTGTGGTTGAATGTGCAGGTCAAAATCTGTGTCATCTTTATCTGTCACACTCACTTATCTTTCGTGGAGTAATTTTGTTGAAGTGTCCCAGAGTAGTGGATCTTGGAGTTTACAAATTTGATGAGATGTAGGAAACATGCATCTCAAAGCAATTTTAACGCCTTTTATCTGTGATAGCTAGAGACATTCATTATAATATCAGAACATAATTAAAAGACTCCACAGCTGATGTGTCTTATAAATGGTTTTATTCTTATAATTGGATTTACTGAATACCATGTGACCTAGTAATCCCTGCTTCAGATCTGTAACTTGTGTTTGAGTTTAGGGTGACTTTCAGGAAAGCCCAGATTCTTAGCTTAGAAGTCCATGAATGGTGAAGATTTATCAGATCCAGGACACAATACAAAAGGGAAAGCCTGGAGCAGACTCTGTCATAAAAGTTATGATGTTCCCAGGTAACATCGCAATGCTGGGAAGCTTAGTCTTAGACTTAAATATTGTGAGCCAGATTCTCAGCTGCTGCAGATAGGCAAATCCCATTGAAGCCAGTGAAAATGTTCAAATATATAATGGCTAAAAATACAGCCTGAAATTTCTCTTCTGAGTTTTTTCTCTGTTTTTGACCAACTGTTCTCAAAGGCACTGTTCTGGAATGTAGCTAGCTAAGGCTGATGTTAAAGGGGAAAAGGAAAAATCCCTAAGCTAGGTTTTAGTGTTGCCTGACAGACAAAAAACAGTTGTTTGATTTACACACTGTAAAAAAACATTGAGTTAACCTAATTAATTAATTAGGATTGGGGTTTCAGCTGAAGAAAAATCCCACCAGTGTATTTGTTTTTGTCAACTCAAATCCCACGGAAAAGTATTGCCTTCCTATCTATTGAAGGTAATAGGTTGCATGTTTGAAACAAAGGGCCCTCACTGCCATAATGTATGACATAATTAACTTTCCTCATGTGTTGACCTGGCCAATAATTTTTATCCCTGAGACAAAGTCGTTGAGGTTTTTTTAACCCAGGATACTTTCAAGAACTAATGTATTTTCTCAGACATACTGTAGTATGCTTCAAAGTCATTTTCTCATGCCACATTACTTGTGGGGTATAACTTCTTTACCTTCAGCAGAAATACACTTCCCAAATGAATTGGTCCTATCTGTGAGATTTAAAATCAGATTGTTTGCAATATTTATACATTCTCATTAATGTCAGAACTCCAACTGGTGCATCAGCACATCTGTAATATTTGGGAGCGCCCTGAATGCATCAAAAATGTCAACACCAGCCCTCTGTACTTCTAGACTGAAGGTTTCCACATGGACTGGAAAGAACTACGGTCACCAATTTAATAGTTAAATCAAAGATTGGGAGGTTACCAAATTGTCCAGATGTATCTGTCTTGCTGCTGGAATCCCTTGTTGCTTTGCATGAATACAGGATTCCCTTCTAAAAGTGATTACAAGTGTTTGTCTTTAGAAATGTCAGGAGGAAAAAGGAAAATAATGATAGAAAAGTTCATGGAAGTCAGCCCTTCATTCCAGCCTTCTAACACACAGTGTAAAGGAGGGACTTCTTCAGGACTGCATCAAGACCCTTACATGACAGCAACTGTACATTATTTCAGCAATAACAATAGATGAAAAATATGTTCATACATTCCTTTGGTTGCTTGTTCTGTGACCAACATAACTGTCCATGGATAACAAGGGTAAGTAAATAAATGGTTTCTACAGTGCATAAGGTAGCTGTTTCCTTTCTTCTCTGCCTTTTGATAGCTCTTTTCTATACCTTTCTTTACTATACCCTTGTCTGAAGCATTATTCTGAATTAGTTTTAGAATGATTTATTATTTGGACTGCAGAAGGGACACAGTCATGGACCAGGATCCTAGCATTGCTACATGATCAAAGGGAACAAAATCCTTGCCCCAGAAAGTTTATGGTCTATAACGTGAGAAACAACAGATAAAGACACAGACAAATACAGTGAGCATAATATGATCGTATTTGCAGTGGTAAATTATAGCCACCCAGGACCAGCTGGTGGCTCTAATGCCACCAGGCACATTTGTCTTCTGAACCAAGGGGTCCACACTCCCTCCACCAAAAGGAAGTGTCCTTGGCCGGCACTAATCTCTAAACCCTGCCTAGGGATTCTCTGGGAGATGAACCCAGCCAACACAGTGCCATGGACCATTCTAATAACCTGCCAGTAGAGGCAGGTTGGGGTTCTTTTTTGAGTTCCTGTGTCCACAGTGTTGTTTGGTACTGCTTTATTTCCTAGTATACATGGAGCCACTGACCATCCTGATAGGGCTTGATCAAAGCAAACCAGCTGCCTTTCTAATGATGTAAAGAAACTATATAAGATGTGTCCAGATCATCTTAATAAAAATGTAATCTCAGTAAATAGGCTCACTGTTAGGGTAAACCGTATGAACAAAATTGAAGTGTTTGGGTTGGGTTTTTTTTTTTTCTTCACCAGAACAGTTTGTAAACCAAACATACCCAAGAGTTTTGGAAGGTAAGAAAACCTCAGGCTTTTGTGCATAAATCAGCCTCTAATGAATAGTGGGTTAGCAGGTGATTTTCTTCCAGGGCAAGTTATTTCTCTGAACAACTTCTTTTTCTCCCTCCAGAACAGATGGTAGTGTTCAATGTCTAACATACATTACCAAAAGAGATAGACAAGTCATGTTTCATTTGTGCATATATTTTTGTGCATTCGCTATGTTAGACAAATCTGTTTTATTGAAACATATACACACACATATGCATTAAGCCTACAACACCCAGGGTTTGTGCATGTGTGATGTATATAAAACAAAGCCACAAAAGCAATCAAATACACCTTTAAACCATCTATTAGGGTACTGCAGTGTAAACCATTTATGCCTTTGTCTAGAGGAAAATGTCTTCCCAGTCCTACAACCACTATATTTCAAGGCAGTGCATCATAACACTGTCTGTCCTATAGTGCTGGTGATGGATTGTGTGGCGAGGTCACCACTGTAATCCTACAAGAAGAAAGTGAGAAAGAAAAAAGTTTTTGCAAAAAAATTGGACTTGTTCACAGAAGGATTTGCAGTAGATTGAACAATTGTAAGAATTGGAAAAATATAGTCTGCTGTGTGCCTTGATGTGGGTCATGGTCCCTTCATGCTGATAACTGGGTCTTAATAATCCAAGTGGATCACTACTCGTACCAGCACAGTCATACTGCTCTGTGAATGTCCAGGCCGATGTACTCAAACCACCCCTGTTTAACTACGCATTGACCCTTCTCCCTCTCCTTTGTGTCCCCACAGATTTTTTCTTATTCATAACATTTTCATTTTTTCTTTAGAGGAACACGAAGGAAAAGATCCCTCTGGCTTTGCAATAATGAGGTAAGAAACAGAGTTTCTGTTTTCATAGCTACAGTAGTAGTAATATTTCTTAAGGAGTGATAGTCACCAGAGAAATTACAATACCAAGATTTCTTTGTGTTCTTTGTGAGTTTTGATGGTGGTTAGTTAACTGTGGCACAAAACCCCATTAGCCCTTAGACTTTTGCTATCTGTTTGTATCACTTCATTTCTGTGAAACGTCCGTTCTTGTTCACAGGCAAGAACATGCTGCATGCAGTACAAATGACTGGCAGAGCCTTTCTAGACACTATGGACCATTTGGGCCCTTTACCTCCTCAAGACAATACGATTTTATTGGGCCAGCCAGAGACACAGCAGTGATATTTGAATACTGCAAGAGTTTCTTGCAGCCAAAAGTTCTGTGATTTAGCATCAAGCTAAGCAATCTATATTTTAAGGAGCCAATGCACTTCAGATGACATCATTTTCTTCATTAGTGAAACAAGACTGAAGTGTTTTCCCTGAAGACCTGGTGACCATAGTGGTGCTGGTTAGAGCTTGCACTGTCTACTCACTGGCAAAGCCAACTGCTGGTTCCCTGTCCCCAGGTACTGAGTCCCACTCCCCCATAGTCCCCTTCTGTTGGACCATGGTATGTAGTGGAAATTGGTTCAGTTAAACTATTCAGCCTTAATTAAAAAAACATCTATTTTTAACCAGGACATTTAACCAACTCAAAGCCCAGCGTGGGCCTGCAGGCGGTGGGACCAGCACTGGAAAGGTGAGAGCTTCAAGGGACAGGGACAGAGCAGGAGGGGAAGGGAGAGGAAAATGAGGATCCAGCCACCCTCCTGTATCGTGGGAAACTAATAAGCAAAGTACCTCTTCAGGGACTGCAGTTCAGACCAATCAAGCTAGAACTCAATTGCTGTAAATGGGGTAGAAATACTTTCTAATGAGCACCAGGCTTTACACTGTGATTTAAAGCATAAAACCTCCATTTAAGTGGCATGTAAACTAATTAATGGCAATGTAATGAAAATGAGCAATAATTTTTTTAAAGGCCACAATGGAAAGAAGCGTAACTGCTGCTTCTTGTTAAGTAAAGAGTTCCAAACCTCAAACATAACTTGCAGCACTTTTGAATAAAAGTGTTAAAAAATTATACAGAAAATCTGTCCCTATTCTTTTTAAATATAGAAGATTATTCACCTTCTACTATACTTTCTACACTTCTTATTTCTAACTTACTAGAAACATTTCTCAAGGAATATTTTGGGCTAATACTTACGAGTTTCTAAATGCCAACAAGTTTAGCCCTAACCTAGTCTGTCTGATATTTGTGACATAAAAGGAGCTTGAGGAGAACCAGGGCCAGCCTTGAACATGAAGCAAATGCTGCTGCCGCAATTCACTATAATTGAGGCTTTTGTATATTCATTGCTGAGAGAATAAACAGGTTTAATGGCTTTGATATTATGATCACGTAGGACTCTGCCAGAACACATATTAGTATGCTTTTTTCAGATAATTTCTTATTTTTCCAAAACCAACATCATGATGGGCAGAACTGTTTTAGTTATCCACCTGAAATTGAATCAAATACAGTGAAGACTCACAAATTGTTAAGAAAAAAAATCCAGCGAAGGTTTTCCAGATCCCCTGGACTCTGCCCTAGTGCTACACATAATTTACAAGTGAAATTAAATCTCAAAGCATGTCAGTGAGCTTCGTACAAGGCAAAGATGCTTGGTGAATTTCAGCTGGCCTTTGGAAGGGATCCTAGACATGTGCACGGGCTTATGCCTGCATGGGAGCAGAGCCAGGCAAAGTACAGGTATGAATGATGACAGCTGTCCTCCTTTGCAGCCAGGACATCTAGGGAGACTGTCTAAGTGGCATAGCCCTCCTCAAACAACTTAATTTAATCCTTTAGCTATGACATCTCTCTTACCATTCCCTTTTGCCATCACCTCATATATCACAGAATTCTTATTCATTCATTCATTATTAGAACTGGGCATTGACAAGTACATTTTGATAACATGTATTCCTTACAAATAGTGTTTATTAAGCTAATATTTCTAGGCCTCTTTGCAATTAATCATTGTGTCCAAGACATATATTTTCATTATGTCCCTGGCTTTTTGATTGGATGAAAGCCCAAAAAGCCTGTATCCCAAGATGAGAGCATGCTGGCACAACTGTGTGTGTTTGATATGTAACTCCATTACTGCAAGAACAATAACCAATATGGCAACTTTGCTGATTTATTGACTTGGCCAAGTGAAAATGCACATTTTTCACTCAGTAGAGGAAAAAATGTTCTAGTTAAAACATAACTGAAAAAAATTATGTGTTTAATTTTTTTTGTTTGAGAACTGAGATACACAATGTGAAAATAATCTTGAAGTTGACAGCATTTTCACTGGCATGGCTTTTCTGGTCTAGGCTACATTGTTTTAAAGATCAATCTGAGAGATGAGACAAAGAGATAAGAGCCAAATTGCCAATGTTTGTCCAACATGACATTTTGACTGCAGTTTTCAGTCTGATAAGGATTTCTAGTTGAAAATTTTCTTATTGGAAAAAGATGATTCACATGAACCTGACTTATCCCAGATATAGACAAATTTTTAAGACATTTTCATTGAGAAAAACTCTCCCACCCTACAGACTAGCCAGTAGATTAGAGACAAACTGGAGGTAACACTGGACACTGACCTGGACGTGGGAAACCAGCTATACCTCTCCTCCTCGTCCTGGTTAAGGAACTGTAATTTCTGAAAGAAATGCAAACAAATTAGAGATCTTGTACTCCTTTTCAAATGTAATTTGGTGACAATATAAATTATTATTCCTGCAAACACAGCATGCAATCGTAGAAAGCAGATGTTAGGGAGGAAGCAAAGAGTATGGAAATGGCAAATTATCAGTGGGTTTAAAACTAACCCCTTCTCTACAAACGCATCTTCCTAGAAATATTAATCCTGTGCAAAGTCCAGCTGAGATCACTGGTGCACCACATGAATCCATCCTGAGGGAATGTGCATTGTGGTCTTGTGTCCTTGTGTTAGTTACAGGAGTTTTCTTTGGGAAAGCAGGGCACAAAGCCTTTTAAAGTAGATGTTGCTCAGTTTCTTTTCCACAATATAATATTCTTTGAGTTCACCTGGTGAAAAATGCTAAATAAAAAAAAGTCAGGTATTAGGACTACTGCACAGCTTTCACCACACAGAAATTCTCACTTATCACCAATTCAGAGCGATGTCTCTTCAGGTCAGGATCCTGTTTTCTGATGTGTCAAAACAACTCCTACAGGAGCAAAAAAGTGAGAACGTTTAATACTAATAATATATGAATTATATATAATATATTTTTAAGAGTTCCTAGATTAATGTTTTATGGGAAACATTTATC
>VYZV01023157.1:210081-223549 GCA_013401275.1 Pandion haliaetus | reverse complement strand
CTTGTTTCCACCCAGCATTGTATTTGTGTGCAAAATCCAGGAAAAAGATCAGATAGGCAACATGAGCATGTTGGGGCTTTCGCTCCTTTGAAAGACGTTCCTGAAACAAACTCCAGGTATGTGACTCATACAAAAAGAGCTGAATTAGAAGCTGTTCGGGATCTTTTCTTAGTTACTTTCCTTTCCCCCATGACTTTATAAACTCACATAGGCTGGGTTTCCAGTCCTTCGTGCGAAGCCAGGGATACATTAAGGAAGAGGAATCCACAAGGGAGCAGGTAAATGGTTACTGAAGAAACATTTGTGTCATAACCTGCAGCCACCCAGAAGTAGCTGTCAAAGAGCCAGTGAGCCATAAAATGGCAAGGGTCAGCTATCCACCGGGACTAGTTTTCCAAAGCGAGTATAGTAATAAATCCAGAGCTATGCTCAGAAAGAATTTGGATTCCTTAGGTGCTGGATACAGATGATTTCTAGAGTTCCATAACATGATCTTCAAAGACTTTTTTCTTGTAAACATGTAAAATTTTTGTTAAAAAAATGTTAAGTCTTGTAAAAATTAATAAACAAAACAAAATTTTATATTCAGCAATCTTTCCTCTCTAGCCTTGCTCTAGCAGAGATACATTTGTGTTCATTGTCAGGAATTAAATGCACCTGGCAAATCTGGGATATGGAAGAGGTCTAGTGAACATAGAGATATTAATTTCCCTCACTTCCTCAAAATAGTGAAGATTTGTTTTGGGTACCTTTGCTTGCTGCAAGTCTTTCTTTTCAATATGCTTCTGATGCAGTGCTTTGAGAACAGGAGAAAATAAAAATGCACAGTGACATAATTTGTTGGGATTTTTTTAATTACATAACACCATTGGTCTTGTTAATGAATGTGCATTTGTCTTTCTTTGTCTCATACTGTTTAAACTTCTTTTTAGCTTTGCTTCGAAATCCTCTACCCATCTCTGACCCACAAATTCTTGTCATCCTTTTTTCTCAAAAGGTCTAGTCAAGTCAAGCCCAGAGTAGTTATTAACCTGGATTGGGTCTGGAGGATCACTGTTCTCATTTCAGACCTGAAAGCAATGAAAGCTTGTCTGCTTTTTTTTTGCAGCTACACTTATTGGTTTAACACAAGATATGACCTCTGCCTATACATCTTGCCTCTCTGACTACAGTCATTTGATCCTCAAAGCGATAATCTCAACATCTTCCTACTTCAGCCAACAATATGTGAGTTCCTCATAAAGAAAAGTAAGAAAAATGGCTGTTTGATATTGTTTCCTTACAAGCTTGGAAAATGTTACGTTTTTGCTTAGCTTTTCTGATAATATTAATTATTATCTATTAATTTAAGTTGGAAGTGCCCATATTATATCACACAGTTGCAAAGAGGTCAATCCATTCCTCTAGTGGACAAATGTACTTGAGCACTGTGGAAGGACAGCAGTTTTATTTATCCAATTTGACTTTTCTGTTAGACATACAGAAAAAGATTGTGTTAATATTATGTGGTGCACAGGGGAAACTGAATTGAGCAGTTGTAGGGGCAGCGAAGAGCAGTCCCTAACACCAGATGCTCGAGGCCTGAAAGCATAAGTTAAAAAGCTGAAGGACAGTGGAGGTACAGGAGTGATCCTGGGGACAGAAAATGAGTGTAGGGCAGTCTGGGTACAACGCTGGGGTGGAGTGTGAATGACAGGTGTGGGATTCTAATTAAATCAATGAGAAGTAGTAGAAATTAACTGGGACCCAAAGTGTTCATCAGTAATTAGTGTTCCTGTCTCTCTGAATCTTTCCAAACCAACTTTCTCTAACTCATCCACTATACTGATATCTGCCTTTCATAGACCTTCATTATCTTCAACTGTTTTGTTTATCATCTGTTGCTCACTATAGAAAGATCCATTTCCAACTCAAAACAGCCCACCTTTTGTTTGTGAAATTTCAAGCAGACACTTCTGTGCTTTTTCACCAAGCTGCCTTCAGTCTCAGGAGGAGCTCCTGTAAACTCCTGCGAATTAAACTCATCAATCCCTTTCACACTATTTGAGCTGCTAGACTGCTAAGATCATGAATGTGCTGCCTATCTCTCTGACCAATATTGTGTCACTCTTTCTTTATCATTGTTTACATGCATTTATTGTCTCTGGTCTTATTGGGGAGGGCTTCCTGCCTGGTCACTGCTTGTCCAGGGCTCAGGTCAGTGGATCTTGGCTCTTGGCTGAGACACTTGGGCATAATATTAGTGCCACCAATAGATGAGGATGGCATTGGTATGGATGGTTAACTGATGCCAAAATTTTTAACTGCATAAGAGCTGAATGTTTCTTCAACAGTCAGAAAGTTGTTTGGATTCATACAAGCGTTAAGAGCCAGCTGGAGCCTATGGGACCCTGGTAAGCTCACCCTTACACAAGAGTTCTCAGGAAAAAGCTGGAAGGACTCTTTCCTGTGCCTGCTGGGAATGGGTAAAGTAATATAAACAGGAAAGGAAAGGACAAAACTCCCACATGATTAGGATCAGACAATCAGAGAATGGTTTGGATTGGAAGGTACCTCAGGAGGTCTTCGAGTCCAACACAAAATTTTAACATTTGGGGGGGGAAAAAATTCATAAATTTAGAAGCTGATTTATGATATTTTAACTCTGGACTGGCAAGAGGGCAGTGGCAGGATCACAGGCACAGTTTCTGACAGTCCATTTGGTATCTGTACAAGTAATGGGAAGTTAATTGTATAAGCAGGCACAAATAGCCCATATAATGCCAAGATTTTCAAATTTATGCCTTTGAATGCCTCCTGGGTTTTGGTCCAAGTTGTTAAGGCATCTCATTTTCTGGAAGCACTGAACATTCAAACTTTTGAAAATCGGGCCCTGGAAAACTGATGCAAATCATGCACCAAAAAAAGTATGTTTCTAGAACCACCAGCTATTTTTTAAAATCTTGCCGTTATTTAGATAATCCCTTTGTTGATAATCATTAAAATATGGTAATTGTTACCAGGCCTCTTCTAAATTTCAAAAGAAAACTGATACTCACTTTAAACTAACAGGAATGCTGCTTTTTTTCAGTTTTAAAAACCAAGCACATCCCTATCTAGTGATCATTCTTAACGAAGCATGTCTTGCATCTCCAACTGCCAGGCAAACAGGGAAATAAGCTGTCCAAATTGCTGTGCCGCCAGATACTTGCTCACTCCAGGAGAGCTGCCAGATTGCTCTCATTTGGAAAGAGCCTCCTTCAGTCTGGAGGTGACTTTCATTTCTTCTAGCTGTGGCAGAGGATTTAGCATTGTGTACATTTCAGTAGGGCTTTATATATGCGAGGCTGCATTGTGTTGTTGTAGGTTGTCTGTCGCTCAGTCTCTCCCCATCATAAGTCTGTTTTAATATTGCTCAAGACACATTTCCAAGTTGATCCATAGTTCAGTACAAAGAATTGATTTCCCCGTTCCTAGCTGCCACCTCACATGAGATGATTTGGAAATGGATTGAACTGTTTTGTGCTATTACCTGGAAGCAACTATACTAGTTGCTGTAGGGGGGTTTCTCCCATGAAGGGGAAGGGAGAAAGTCTGTTTCATTGCAAAGAGGGAATATGGCAAAAGTAGTTTAAAAAATATTTTTATTAGTAGATAAATCTTCTCAGACACAGCAACAAAGAAAATACCATAGTGGTGGTTCATCTAGCTGCATTTCCTGCCTCTAGAATCAAAGGCAGCTTAGATGTTTCATCTTAGACATCTGAGTTTGATCTCACAGACTTCAAGTTTGGTCATAGGCGTGAATTAGACAGCGACAGCTAATTTAGTGAAAGGCCACCCTCCCTTAGCAGCAGCCATCACAGCATTACTGTCTCTTATGACTCAATTGCAGAGCAGATGTGCTCCAAGGGGTCTGATTTGCCACCCCAGGTGAAGATATGCACGTAGCTTGACAAGGACACTGTGAAGAAGAGTGATACTCCTAGTGGCCTTGGGCACATGGAAAAGTGTTGCAGATTAAACTGAGAGGCATTATAGAAATGCAGCTGGGATGCTTGAGATAGGGGCATGCATCCTTTTAAAACAGGAACTATTCTCTTTTTGGGGGGAGAAGAGAAAAAAAATATTTTTAAGTGCTACATAGCAGGGACATTACTTTTTCTTCACCTAGACATGGTCTATAAAAAGTCATCATTATCATAATATGCTTTTTCCATAGTCAGTGAAGAAATATAATGACTAGCATTGCTTGTGAAAAGTCTGTGCTTGCCTGAGTGTGCACTGGGGCTGCAACTATGTGTGTACAGGTTCATGCAGATGTGCAAAATATCCCAACAGTTCAAACCAAACAGTTGCTGCCTTCTGCTGAGAGCTGGTGGTGTACAGTCCACTGCTCTGGTGCTGGAAGGCCCACATCACACCTCTGTCACAGCCCAGGATGGGGTCACTGCATAGGCAGAGACTTTCACACTTGTTAATGTAGGCTGCATCCTAAAAAATAAATAACAATAAAGGCAGACTCTTAATTCTTCCAAAATAAAGTCCTTTAGGGATATTATAACTTCCTTCTGTTTATCTTTGTATTAAAAGAAAAAAGAAACCAGCAAATCAGCAGCTCATGTTATTAGCCATGCTAGTTTCCGATAATCCCTGTCACCCACCAGGTTTGCTGGCTAGTTTGATGGATAAGGATCTGCAGACAATTCATCATTGTCTTTGTAATACTCTAGTCACCAAACGTTATTTATGTATTGTACGCTTGTTGCTAAACAAGAATAACCCAGAGCGGCCGCTTGCGTCATCACCCTCGGTTGCCATGGAAATGAGTCACAACATCTCTCTCCCTCAGGATGACTTCCTGCTTGGGGAGCTCTTCGAGGGTTTTCCCTGCTTTTGTTACACAGTAAAAAGCAGCTTTGCGAAGCAAAATTGATGATTTAGTTCTGCTGTGCAATCGGAGATACAGTTCCTCCAGCGGTGCTAAAACTTTTATGAAATCAACTTCTGTGACCATTCAAAATCTCCCAAACATATCTTTGTGTGAAAACAATTTAGATTTGAATCCTAAACACTCTCATTCTCTCTCAAAAAAAAAAGTGTAGAACAAACTTCTCACTCTTCTTCTGTGCACTAGAGTTTGCAAAGCAGGGCCTCATAAGGTCTGTGGGGAGGCACCCACTTTTGTGTTAGAAGTTCTTTATGGATGAGGGCCAAAGAAAAATTTAGATTAAAATTTACTGGCATTTGTAGCTTCCCCATCATTACCACAGGACCCGCCTAGCGCAAGCACTCCCCAACTCCATCTGACTACAGGTGAATCTCAGCGTGTGACCACACTGCCATTGATTTTGGCAGAGCACTTCATAGATTTTCTGTTGAGTTTCATGCCAGTAGGAGGACAGGTAAGTCTTGACCAGATGAAGCCAGAGCAATGAGGACAGAAAACAAAACTGGAAAATGTAATGTTGCCACTAACCACATATGCTTTCTGAAAGACAGCATATAGTTTCTCCCTTTCTCAGAAGAGTTCAAGGGCATGAATCCTCCACAGAAGGTAACATCATCTAGTGGGGCAAGTAGCTATCCAAAGCTGCTGCAGAGTGGAGAGGGCCTTAAGAAATCCCCTCATACTTTGACGTTTCTAGTGGATGTATTTCCTCAAAGCACTGCTTTTGGGCAGCACTCTCCTCCTTTGGTGTTACTTGTCAGCTCCAGTCTCCTCACTCAGTGCATGAACATCTATCTCAGGCTATTGGATATAGGGCCAGGGCCTGAAAATTAAACGCTGTAATGCTGAGTGTTGCAAAGCACAAAATCCTGGAGATCAGCATTGATGGGGAATGGATGCAAAGCAAAGACTGCAGCTCGTATGCTACAAATTCCAGTGCTGGTCAGGTAGTTACAGACACAGGCAGATAATCACAGGTGGTTTTCCATAAGTAGATATTTGGGCTTTAAAAAGTGGGCATTGCCCAAGCACTCTCCTCACACAGGCATATGGTCATAATATGCATTTTTTTACCTCTGTAATAAGATTTTTTGTCAATTCAGAACAAAACCCACCAAGTTTTGAAAATGTTTAAAAGAAATTGGATACGAATATGGTTGGATTGAACAAAGTGTTTCATTTTGATCTGGGATTTTTTTGGTAGAAGGATATAACATATAAAGGAGAAAAATGGCATAAACTCAAGGTTATTTTGAATTGAAAACTCAAAAGGCTCATCATAAAAAATGCTGAAATGGGGCAGAGATTTCAGCTGTGTCAGACCATTTATTCCTGGTCCACTTTCAAAAGGAGATTCAAATATAATTGCAATGATTTTGCAAATGACATTTTGATTTTGAAAGAACTGCATTTTCCAATTAGGAAAAAAAAAAAGCTGTAGCATGAAAGATTTTCTAATCAGCCCCAGTGAGTGAGAAAACTTCAGCAGTTGGATACAACATGCAAAGTCTGGGGTGGGGGGGAGTTTAAAGTTCCTGAAATGTAAATACAGAGGATTTTTCATTTTTAATTTTTAGTTTTTTTAAAAAAAAGAACTTTTTTTTTTGTTTTGACATCATGCAATACTGGAGTGCAAGAGCTGCAGAGACCCCACCCTGCATCTGGCAGGCGGGGAGGTAACCAAAAGCTGCTCCAGTCTCCCACGGGCCATCTCCTCACA
Source organism: Pandion haliaetus (assembly GCA_013401275.1). Taxonomy (NCBI): domain Eukaryota; kingdom Metazoa; phylum Chordata; class Aves; order Accipitriformes; family Pandionidae; genus Pandion; species Pandion haliaetus. The sequence goes on along the minus strand of VYZV01023157.1, from coordinate 216,899 downwards.
GGTGGGAAGCTCGGGGTAATGGAGGGGGTTTCTGGACGAAAGCAGTCGGGAGCACCCTGGGGAGCCCTATAAAAATGACTCACTTGCAAGAGGTGGGGGTGTTTTTTGGAAGGAGGTTAGTGGGGAGCAGGCTGCTCCGCTGGCCCCTGGGGACTAGGGCTGTGAAAAGACTGGGAGTTTTTATAGCCTGAGCAGGCTGCTGCTTCTCTTTTAATGTAGGAGGGAAGGGGAAGGGGAGGAGGATGGAGGAGGGGAATTGTTTTGGTTTTTGTTTGGGTAACAAAATCAGGAGAGACGGTTTGGTAGAGTTATCTAGCATGATTTTTTTTTTTTGCTTGCCTGTTTTGCTGACATAAAGTTAGGGGTCATTTACGGTAAGCAAGGCTTATGCTGAGGTTTTTGTTAAGTGCCCAATACATAGCTGTTTCAGCAAAAGCCCCCATGTTTCTGCTGGGAAAAATTGTGCTCTTACTGACAGCTTATTTCACTCAGTCAAAGTGGATGTTAGGGGAGAAAGATTATTAAGTATGCTGCTAAAAGACCAGTTCTGCCACAGCTGTTCACACCAGAGCACTTTCCTGATTTTAGCATCCCCTCCACAGTCTTGGTTATTGCCTCTAACCCTGTACTTATGTGACTGTGATTTGTTTTGCTTTTTGCACTATGGTTGTAAGTGGTGCCATAAAGATTTTTCACTGTGGTGGAAAAGTACTTCAGGTTAATCTGTGTTTCTTGAGAAATGAGGGCAAATCAAATTCTTAACCCCAAATCCTATTTTTCATGTGAATATTTTTCTGGAGTTCACTTTAGAAATAAAATAGAACTGAGGTAAATGTCAATTAAAGAGTGTACGTTAAGTCTGGACCGAATTATTTTCATTTTCTCAAAGCTGAGATCGTCTAGTGATCCAAAATATATAGCTAATATTTTTTTTAAATATTCCAACTTCAGTTGAAAATTAGTTGTCTTCTGGTTTCAGGCAAAGTGATTTCAAACGATATTACTTGTGGAATGAAAATTATGCTACTCTCACTGTTCTGCTTTTGTTGGTTTCGTTTTTCATGACTAGCTTTTTTCCAAGCCAAAACTAACAGGTATTAGATCAGTAAAATTATAAAAGAAGTTTGCATGAATGCCCTGGGACTGAAACCAGTATAGCATTTTACATGAATCTGAGTATAACACTTTGCTAAATCTCCTGTTGTCTGCAACAACATGGCTAGATGCTTTACAGATTGTCTTTTTTACCTTTTTGAAGGAATGACTTGACACTGAGAGAAGGAAATACGTTTCTAAACCGCTTTTGCAAAATATCCAATGAGGCATCAAAACCAACAAAATAATAAAAAAATCCCAACACAGTAATAAAACTACATCTCTTTTGTTGTATACCTTGGACTTACTGCACCAAAAAGTACGAGCATGTGACATATTAGTATGCAAAAGAAGATGCAGCAAAGATGCATGCTTCATTTTAGATGTGTTCACATACTCCTTTTGATTATGTTGCAGGGTGATGTGGCCATGCTAACGTTACACTCGCTAGTCCAGATGTTGGTAACTATCTCTTCATAGTGGTTCAGAGCTGAGCATTCACTACACCACTCTGGTGATTTCGTAGCCAGCCCCAGTTCCCATGGTTTTGAGGGTGCTGACTGTAGCTTTAATGTTAGCTTGAGTATGTCTCCACTATACTGTCATCACTGCCATGGCACTGACTTATGTCTACAGGAAATGTCAAACCTCCAGAGGAAATTTGGTAGTTACTAATGTCTGCAGTTTCCTTCTTTTTTGTCCTTCTCCCATTCCTGCTTTCCATACCTACCCCCATTCATGCTTTGCTCCAGACTCACAGCCTACAGCAATATGTGGAGGATATAATATTCCAGTACAATAGCAAACATAAAACGAGACGTGTGACAAATTGTAATGACAAGGTTGATCTGGGTCTGTGTGTGGAGGGACTGTTTGCAGCACACGACTCAGAGAAACAGAGAGCTGGGTGTTTGGTGTTTTGGAACTAGCTTGATTTTCTAATGATGAGCAAAGCAATGTGTTACTTTTCTGGGTGTCCCATGCCCCCGTGCTCCCCAGCTGGTGCCCATGAGCACTGCCAGGCACTCTGTCCAAGTTCCTGACCTTTGGTGGATGTACCCCAAGGTCTATGGGTTTGTTTACAGCCGGGCATGGGTTGGTGGCTGGCTGTGAAAAGATGACATATGCAGTTGTACAGGTCTAGGCTCCTGCTCTTTCATTATATTGTGTGCATGTCCCAGCAATGTCTGGTTTTGTGATCCTTCCACCTGATTCCTACATTTCTAGCTGATGGTGGGGGTAGCTCAGGCCTCCCATGAAGTAACATGACTTCTCTTCTGCCCCCTCTTACTGTGTTACCCCCAAGCTGCATCGGCCTCTCAGGGCTACAGAGTCCCAGGGTACCAGAGTAGCTGTGGAGCTGTGCAGACAGATAAACGTGTGATGTCCCAGATACAGTGTCCTACCACAGCCTCTGTCCTTAGTCAGACCCAGGCAGAAGCAGACCTAGAACCACATCACCCCATGTGTGGAGCCTTATACTTAGAGCAATTGCAGCCTGAGGTCTTTGATTTCCAAATTGCTGTGCCTAGTGCAGCATGGAGCCCATACATAAGATGATGCCAGACTGAAACCGTACTTTGAGTTTTGGGTTTCCAGAGTTTGGACTGAGCTTCATTTACCTGTAGGAACTTAATTTCTTCAGCCAACACATGAATACATATAGACAGGACTGAACTTCAGGGACATCCTCCCTCCTTTACATTCACTTTAGGTGGCAGCATCACAGAAATGTTCCTGAATGATGAACTCTGTGCCAAAGGCATTCCTGGCAAGTCATTTCCTCCCTTTCCTGAGCTTCAAAAAATGTACCGATAAAGGCTTATCTCTGCAGCTGATATTTGTTGTAACAGGGTGAACAGATAGAGCTGTATCACAGAAATCATGACTCAGAAATAAGAAGTATCTAACAGATGGAAATGAAAGTGTGTTTTCAGTAAATGTCATCTGATTAGACTACTCAGATTTTTGTGTAAGTGCCTTTTTATTGCTTCTAGGACCAGGTTAAGATAAATAGCTAGAAGCAAAAACCTTAAATGCCTTTCTTTTAATTTCTGTTTTGCTCTATTACATGTAATTGTTGAAATGACAAAAATACACAGAAACCAAAGCATTTCTGCTGCCATAGTTATAATGCCATTTCCCTTCTACATATGGGACTGCATCCCATGCTCGCAGGGTGTTCCAATCTTTTCACTGTCAGAAGGTACCAGATTTTGTAACTCAGTCCTGGACCAACAGGGTTATGTTTCACCAGCAAGTATATGAAATAGATGTTTATAGCTGGGCTTCATGTGCTGCAGCAGCACAGTTCCCTTCCCATCAAAGGACTGAGCAGCAGGTAATCACCCTATGGGGTGCCTGTTGGACCAGAACAAAGTGACAGGATTTTCTCTCAGTGACAAGAGGCATTCATAGATGGCTCTGCAAGAGATTAGAAAATGCTTTTAATTCACCCAGGAGTGAAATTCCTCTCATTTCTGGGACTGTTTCCTCCCCTACTATCGCTCATGAAATTTCTCCTTTTGGGTGACAGTAACAGTGTCCCAGCAGAAAGTAGTTCTTGTGATGGTCATGGCCATGAAGGAGACATGGGTCCTTTACCTTCTTTGTAGAGTTGCTCAGAAGAAATAACTTGTGCTCCAGCAGGCTAGATTTGTTTCATATGTCTGTGACATTTTGAATGGTAGTGGTGCTCTTACCCACTTGGAAAACATATGAAAATCAGAGATACCATTTCCAGGATGCATTCAGCTCCAGAAGGTTGCACTGTTAGGCAAGCCTTGGCCTTGTTGCTGCTGAGCACCTGGACGCATTTCACATCAGGGAGAAAGTGGGGGCAGTAATGATTATACAGTACACACAGAAGAGTCAATAATAGTGCCAAAAGGTAACAAACAAAGCAGTATTGAGACAGGGTTTGTTTTTGCAAGATTATACTCAATTCAGTCATTCTATGACTATATATATTCTTCTGTTTATTTATGTAATAAGCTGCCCTTGTAAGGCTCTGACAGATAAAAAACTGGAGTCTTTCCAGATGTGTGAAAAAAGCAGTTACTTGGAGAGGATTTTATAGACTATGTTGCTACAAGAGATTTTAACTCACCAATCATCATCAAGAATATTTGGATTTTCCTTGCTAAACCACAAAAACCTTAATGGGGAAAATCATTAAACATATAGAGTTATAGCAATATAAATATTTGACTAAAACCATTATTGAGATGGCTCTTGGGAACCTGTGTTTCTGTAAACTTTAAGGGCTATAATGAATATACACATACCCTTCTTCCTCTCCTCTTTCTCTCCTCCCATGAAAGGCCAAAATTTCTTCAAGTTATGGCTGCGAGGCTAAGTAGCCTTATGAGGTTTTCCTTCTTTGCCTTTTCCTAAGAACACAATTTTCATTCCAGTATATGGCATAGCAAAAGGTATGTTAATGTCTGATGAAAAAAATGTAAATGTTTAAAAATGAGCTGAGAAAGCTATATAATAGCAGAGCCAGGGAGGCCAGGTTGTAGTGCCTGTGTTTTATGATCTGTGCTTCTAACAGCACAAGTGTGAGTATATTACAGTTCACATTTGAAAGGAGAAGAAATTTTTTTTCATGTCTTTCCTAAAATGCGTGATCACAGCAAACCTCTGCAAATTAACCCCTATGAAGCCAGTCATATGAAGGGCCTCATTATGAAGAAAAGTTGTATGACCTTCAGCATCACTGTTCATTTGGTTTGGATCATTTTTTTCTTACTTCTGGCTGCAGAGGAATGGAGGAGTCACTGTATTAATTGTGGGCCTTTCGGCCCTTTTTTGTGGAGAAGGAGAGAGAGAAAGGAACTCGGGACTTGAAACCTCAATCTTTCCTCTGCATGGACAAGTAAGCTCACAAGAGAAGAGTTTAACCTGGATTCTATTTTTGTCATATTTTAGAAGACATAAGTTTAAAAGAAGGACGTGAGCCTATGATTCAGTGAGCACCCTCTGGGAGTTACAGCCTGAAGCCATAAGGTAAGAAAAGTAATGGTGAGCTGTTTTGTATATCCAGGATGCTTCTCTGGCTCCTCCAGGAGCCAAAGGACTGGGAGATCCCACTGGCCAGTCTTTGAGGAGCTTGTCTGTCATAGATATCTGCCTCTCCGACAGCCCTTCAACTTTGAAACAGATCATAATAATTTCCAGAACTGAACTTCACAGCTACCCATGGTAAGACAGAGAAGGCCTTTTGATCTCTCACCAGAACAAGGTGAAGCCCTCCGCAGGTCTGCTGGACATTGCTCTTCACCCTGAAGCTGACCAGTGCCTGTAGGCACTGACCCTAACTTCACACAGCTGTTTTATGTAGGATGTATGTATGCCTTTAGAAAGAGGTTTTTTGATGTAGCCCAATTGTTTTCCTTCTCTGCCGCCTTTGAAGTGATGTCACTATTCTGAATTTACGTGGTTAAATCAGAGTAGCCTTAAACACAGCGTATTCATGTGCCAGTATATTGTGGATTTAGTGAAAGCTCACAACAAATCAAAGCAAAGTATGAAGCTCTATGTTTTATGTCTTTATTAACAAGTTTAATAAAATTTTAAATTTAATTACTTGTATAATCAAACAAAGGCTCCATAGTCTCTCAATATATTGTGCAGTTTTAGGGCCCACAGATATTGCAGATGGGGGTATGCGTTTTCCATAAGCCTTTATGGGATTTAATTACAATCACATTTCAAAAGTCATTTCAACTGGAAATGTAACTGGAAGTCATCAAACAAGTTTGCCTTAAGTTATAGTGCCTGGCTATAGTGTGCTTGTGTGGGAATAATGAAGGATGTATTCTTCATATATGCACCACACAGTCTATGTTCCCTTCCTTATAGTATACCTTAACAACAACACAGAGTAAAGCGCTATTATTGGCTAAGCACCGAATGTCATTAGAGCAACCAATCCTTCTCCCTCTAAACTGTGCTATTGAGTAGAAGTAACAGCCTTAAGATATGCAACTGTTTTGGTACTCTCTTTGCAGGTTGTGTTGTGTGCAGATACTGTCTTTAAAAACTTCTGCATTCAGCTAAAAGTATCCTTCCATCAATAGTGTCCTGATTTGGCATCCTCAAGGGCATATGTGCTAGAAGCATACCTCAACGCTATTTGGATTTTGATGTATGCAAAAGTACAGCTTCTCCCACTGCAACATACAGTTGCCTGTAGTTGCATCTAAACTTCTTTGGAAGAGACAGGTAAGTAGAAAAGAGTTAAAAGATACAAAGAATAATTACATTTCCAAGCAAAAGTGTACAAATGTAGAATAATATCAGTAATGACAATCTTGGCTGGGGTAGAAAAGGTCTACCTAAGGTGTAATAATGACCTATAAGGACAGTTATGTCATTTCTTTGCACAGTAGTCAATAGGAATGCAAAACAAAGGCTTGGGACATCCTTGTCATGCAACAGGAACAAAATCTGATCTGCCACCCAGCAGTGAGTGCAACACAGTACTCAGCCAAGCAAAAATCCATCCCTCTCTGCAGATTCAACCCCTGTCAGATCACGTGTGTCCAACCAAATTGATGTTTCCTGTGAGATCTTGGCTTTCTCCTATTGGTGGTCATGGCAGATATGGAGGGATTAAGCAGGGCCTTGGCCATCAACCCAAGCAGTAACAGCATCCCATAGGCTAAATGAGGCAAGCACAGAGCTGCTATGTGTGCAAGTGGGAATGGGGATAATCA
>VYZV01023157.1:187782-210031 GCA_013401275.1 Pandion haliaetus | reverse complement strand
CCCCCAAGACTGTAGCTGGCTTTTGTGTGTAACAACACCATCAACAGGAGCTGACCTGACAGAAAGGCTCAGTTTCTGTATAATAAAGAATTACTCTTTATGTGAATGTTTTCAGCTTACTCAGTGGACAGCTGTTGGCAAAACAATCTGGGAAGTAACATAATGGATCAAGATGAGAAACCTCTTGACATGGAATCAGAGAGTCATTTCAGAACATCTGCATGTTTCATGACCACAGGCTAAAACAGTAGAGTTGTTTTGTCCATGCAGAACATCCCTGAAATAAAGAGATCAGAAGAGAATTACAAAACTAAAACCCCTTTCTCAGGAAGGAAGAGACAAAGCAGTAAATGCAAGGATGCTCTTTGCAAGCCCAAGTTCAAAATAGATAAGCTGCAGGGAAGGGCACTTATGCTTTAGACTTTATTAATTTTGTTTGCTCTTAGATGCCTTGATTCTCAAATGTTCTTGTGGGGTTTTCCTTCAAGGCTTTGTTCACTGCTTCAGTCAGTGCTGGGATTAAGTCCAAGGCTTATTCTAGTTTATTAAGGAAATCACAGTAAAGAAAAGGAGACAAGTGCCCCATCTGAGCTATGGTGGCTGGAGAGCAGAGAAGGATGTGAGCTTGGAGGGGCCACAGGAGTTAGAGGCTCTGCATACCCTGTGGCTGTGAAGGGCACAGGGTGACATTTGTGCACCATCTTCTCATCCAAGTCAAAGAAGACAGAGGTAGAGCACTTGCACTGTAAATCAACTATAATAGAGAAACCTGTCTTTGGTTTTATGAAATCCATTGCAAATGGCTATGGAAGAGTTTATGTAGTCAGAGGTCTGTGCCTGGCATGTGCCCTGTTGGTGTCCGTCCTAGACCTTGTGTCATCAAAGGAGGAGGTGGTGGGAAATGCAACATGAAATTTTCCCAGCGAAACAGCCTGCCAGTTTAGATGGTCAATGAGGCACGCATTTAGAGATACACTGTGAACTTTTCAGGCATAGTTGGAGGCATAGCCAGCCAAAGAAGTCCTGCAGCTAGGCATCCCTCGGTAACAGGCAGTTTGCATCACTATCTTGAACCTGAGCAGTTAAATTCTACTTTAACTGGCTTTGGTTTTCAAAGTAGGTGGTCTGAGCAGAAACTGCTGTTCCTGAGGAGAAATACAGGTGGCTGACTGCTGAGCTTGGTCTGCAGCCCTGCAAATGGCAATGGGGCACAGTCTTGCTGGGAGCCTCAGAAACTCTTTCTTCCCTCTGAACACACGTTTCCACTGCTCCCGGTCCCACAGCATATTGTGCAGCCATAAATCCTGCCCCCGAGCTCCCTCACTCTGCTCAGTTTTTAACTTTCACACATGATTTTTTTGCTGGATTTTGCAGTGCTGAAATTTCACCAAGGCTGCAGTAATTTCAAATTTTGGCCCATTTAGCATCAGGACAACTGCCCGAGTCCATTTATTACAAACATATGTTATGAATTCAGTTAAAACAAACAGTCTCTTATTTTCTCAAGTCACAATAATCATATCCCAGACTTACTTAAAACAAACATAATTTAAAAGCAGTATTTTTTTTTATAGCAAATCTGTTCTAGTAGTGGGTCTGAGATCAAAAGTTGGGCACAGCCCTAATGTAGGCTAAATGAAACAACAAAACCTATCAGAAAAGGTGAAATCATAATGTTTGCGAAGTTGTCTCAGTCTCTGTCTTCACCCTCCCACTTCTTTTCTTAGCTTTTATATTAAAGACAAAACAAAATGAAACAAAAATAAATAAAGGATAGCAAAATAATGCAATGCCCAGAAGACAGGATGTGTTCCACAGCCAGCTTGGAGCTTTTCTGAATCCTTCCCAGCCTCGGTCCATGGGGATGGTGGCTGGAACCGTTGCATTTATGCAAGCACAGTTAGCATTCACTTGTCTGCCCTTGATTTGTTTCAGAAGAAATCACCCCACAGCTTCAGAGTGGTCTAGAAACAGGCAAAGGCGTTCTGAAGTGAATGCGTAAGGATGACTGATGCCACGTGTCTGGTTTATGAGTGCCACACTCAGATGCAATCCCTGTGGTGAGTTTCCACCATAAGAGCAGCTGAGGTTTTTGATGAGACAGACCACTACCATACAATGTCACACTCTTAAAGACACCCAGGGTTGAAGCCTTGCTCACCTTTATTAGGGGAATTAGCTGGTGTAGCAGAAAGCCTTTATATCTCTTTCATCGAGTAGAGCCAATAAGCTTAACAAGTTTGGACATATGAGAGCTGACTTGTCAAAATGACAGAGGAAGGTTTTGCAATGCATAGGTCAGCACAGGACCACACAACACACTGTTGGAAAGGTTTGGCACAGTTTTTAGACTGTGGCCAGTGTGGTCTGTGCTTTCATTGGTCAAACAAATCTCAGAAGTACCAAGTACCAGTGGTGCTCCCCCAGTGAATGGAGAAGCTCTTTTGGTGTGAGTGGGTAGAAAGCGTATAACATAGCGCCATTAAATCTTGTTTGGAGGCACAAATTAACTATTTGTGAAGAGCTGTCATGCTCTGCGAAGTCAGATGGACAGCTTCATAGGCACCTGCCCTGGGGCATAATGCCCTTATGACCTGCATGACTGTACATTTTGCTACAGATTTCTGTGAGGATCTGGGTATGGCATCAAGGTCTCCCCACATCTCACCCTTTCAACAAGTCAGTTCCTCCTCTGGTCACCAACATGACACAAGTGTGACCGTCTTGGAGTACAACACACCAAAAACCTGTGACCCAGGCACAGCAGAGAGCTGCAGACTCCAACCTTCACTCTTACATGTTGTCTGTAGAAGCTCATGGTGGGGAGCACTCACTGTTGGCAGGGAGCGAGAGGGAGAGGGAAGGGTAACACAGACCAGTTGCTGATGATAATCCATGAAAACATCAACAAAGTATTCAACTGACCTGGGCTCCAAATATTTTCCATGCCTCAGTCAGCTATTTTTGTGCATAGTTCTTTCTTTAATCATGATCTCACCTGAAATGTCAGAGAATGTCTACCCGCATGCCGTGCACTTGATGACTTTGATCGGGACTATCCTTTCACAAGGAGCATGAGATCTCAACTCAAGGCCACAACAGAAGAGTTATTAAATGTCTCTGTACTTCCACAGCTCTTCAGTGCATGGGGACAGCTTCCCACTGAGTGCTATCAGTGTTGTTTGCCAAAGCCTGTAGCAGGATGCTATTCTGGCTGTGCATCTAATCCAAATTTTGCATTCCCAGATACTGCTGTGTGAAGCATCACCTGAAAATGATGCTACTTAGCATTTTGAAAGGCATCTTCTACATAGAATGGAAAGCAACTCCCAGTAATTCTTCACTTGACAGTTATTTAATGCATTTCAGCTCTGGTTTCAGTTCTACATTTAGATTTACAAAAAAAGGATTCCTGACATTTTGTCAGTTTTTTTAATCCGTGCCTGTATTCCCTCTTCATCTTACATTACCTCAGTTCATTACAGCAATCCCTGCTATGACAGGATAAAGCCATACACAAAAAACCCTTTCATGGCTACTTCACATCGATATCTATTTTTGAGAGAGAAACTGAACTGAAGCAGCATGACTCTCTACTTCACTTTTTCTCCTTGTCAGCAACTGGATTGGCAGGGCAGGGGTACAGACAGACACACTGTCACCTCCAGTTTAAATGCCTTACTGGACATAAATTCAGAATGAAGGGAGTGAAAAAATTCCAGCCCAGCCAAAATCTAAAACATATTTAATGTATATGACAGATTAGGACAGCTATCGTCTCCTTTTGTGAAAAGAAACTTGATGCTTGCAAAACAACTTCTGTCCTGAAGAAAAAATGGATTGCGGGTTTCTTAGGTCTGTAAAGACTCGACTTTCAGTTGTTGCCTGAATGCTAAATTATCCTTGGGCTTTTACCTATCAGGTATCCTTCTCCCAGCACAGCCTACCTGTTAGTAACCATTCTCATGTTTGTTTGCTATAACAGCTTAGAAGATGGGGACTTTCTTCTCCTATACCTGTTTTAGCCAAGGTGGGTCAGGTCAGAAGGTCACAGGGCTTTTCTGTTTGTTTTGTTGTTTCTTCTGGCTTGTAGCACAAGAAGGAAGAGAGGTTCAATGAAATTCAAAGACAGCAAGTTCAAAATGGAAGCAAGAAAATACTTCTTCACATTTTGGCACCTATAGTGATATGTGTCGACACAGCGTCAAGAAAATTAAGACTAGGGAATGCTTTAAAATAAGATTAGATTTGGGAATGTATTCTGAAGAAGACATGAAGATGCAGATGTTGAAAGTCAATGCCAGAAGTATTTTGGAAAGGACAGAAACCCCGTGCTTCAAGATTTTATCTAACCTCTCGTCAGGATTAGGAGGAGATCTTTGTAGATTTTAGATGATACTTCAGCTGTTTCATAGGGGTTTGTTGATAGCTTTGTCAGATATAACTGGTGTTGTTCTTTCTCAGAGAGAATCTTGGACTAGCCAGGCTTCTGGGCATACTGAAAAACCTTATATTAACTCCACCGCCTGTAAACCTCCTCTGGAAGTGGTTTATGTTAGCCTAAATTCTCCTCCTAGAGAAATCAGACTCCTCCAAATTCATTCAGTTTCTGCCAGTTCTAGGTTTTGCTAGCCCCAAGCCTGGAAATACCCTCTTAGCCTTCATGTCATTACTCTGCCCCAGTCCCTGAGCTCAAAGGATACTGCTCACTCTATGGCTGCCTCCTTGGTTTTCCTGTCATGTACAAGTTATGCCATTTGGAGCACAATTGCTGCCAATAGGATGAAAACAGGTGCTAAGAAATAGGTAGTGATCCTGAACATTATCTCCGTTAGGTATATAGTTAGTAGAATAATTTTCTTTTTTGACTAATTAACATAACGCTGGCTCAAACTGTTGGGCAGAAGTGAATTTTGGTCAGACTGAAGGCCATGTAAACATAGCCACACCACAGAGGAGGGCAGTTCTTCTGCCATGGATCCATTCCCTTCTCCCCCATGAACTGTCTGCATTACTAGAATCTCCATTAGTCTCCTGGCACATTTATATCACTGCACCTGATAAGGTAGATAACGCTCTTCCTTATTTCAAGAAGGAATTATCACCTTCAGAGAGCTGTGAGAATTAATACATAAGAAATCACAAAAACACCCCACAGCCACAAATTAATAGACAATGTACTCGCACTAAGCAGCTTGATTGACTTTCCGCTGAGCTGAGGGTGAAAAAGCACATCCTTGCACAATCATACCTTGGACATGCGTCCACCATCGTCAGTTGCTCTGTACAGTAATTTCAAACTTGTTCCACAGCCAGCTCCAAATTCCACATCCAGCTACTCCCAGAAGGCCGGGATATGAATTTCAGACAAGATATTTTTTGACAGTCCAGACTGGCACACCCTCTGACCTCATGGGGAGGTCTGCACATACTTCAGGGGTAGAATATGGCTTTTAAGTAGTAAATCATTGTTTATCTGCTTAATGCCTTCTTACAGTCAGTGTTGCTGAGTAAGTAGAGGTGTTCCCCTTCCATGTCTCTGCACTTTCTCCCCAGTCTCCTCCATTCCCTGTTATCTCCTCTCCCTCTTCCCACCCGTCTCTTCCTCCTTCTGTATTTCCTTCACTGTAATAGCTCCCTGCTTCCACCATGAAGCAAAGAAATAGTTCATATCTCTATCCTTGGTATAAGAGCTGTCATTAGATTAAAATTATTCATTCAAGATAAGCCCAGTAAATTGGATTTCAACTAGATATGGTTTCCACACACACAGAGCTCACCCTCTGCTATCCCTTTGGTTTAACCAGGTTGGTATTACACCATTTTAATTTAAGTCCCATAATTTTAGATGATGTTCAGGCATTATGTTTGATGCCTAAATAAGTTAAATGAATCCCAGACTAGCCTTTCAGGCTGTCTGTAGGCCCAGAAAACCAATCCTGCCACAGTTACACTAATAAAACATTTTGCAAAGCTCTCTTGCAGTCGATGCAGTTGCAGAAAGTATATGGATATTTAGTTTCTTTGCATTTCCAAGCCTCTTGTTGATACAATGTGCCTGTTTTCAAATTATTTTTTCAGTGAAAATGTTGCAGAAATTGCCTGCTTTTAAGTAGTTGCTCTTTGTTTTTCTTGTTCAAAGTTGTTAAATAACAATAATTCTTTTCTTCACTATTTACTTTGTTGGGTGATGAGGGGGGTGAAAAGCCCCAATTAAATGAAGACATTTGACCTTGGAGGAGTGTGGGAGAGGAAATGGAAGGAGACTAGTAGGGATAATTTTTTGGCACAAAATGCCCAAAGACGTCTGGGCATTTTAACAAAATAGAAGCATAACAGGAACAGCAAGGTAACATTATGTAGTATTTTACCAGAAGAGGAACCAAGGAGGAAAATAACACAGGCTTTGCCCCTTCCTCTTCAGTCCCACCCACGCTAAAACACAGCCCGAGGGAATGTTCAATCAATCACACACAGTGCAAACATCCACTGCAAAACCAGGGATGATTCAAGGGGTAGATTTTGAGGAAAAACGGAGCAGAGTGAAGGGGCTGGCAGTCAGCACACACTCACCTGCTCTCTTCAGTTCTGTGAAATTGGTTACTGGGGTTAGACCTCTTAATACTGACTTTGACACTGACCCATGCAGTAACCTCAATCAGGTGCATTTCAGCTCACTCTTATAAAGCCTCAGATGTGTCATTCCTGCAAACACTTCTCTTCTCCATGCAGACCAGCAAAAGCAGTCCCAGGACTGCACCCACCCCCACCCATGGAGAACATGGCACTGGACACAGTAGTAGGAAACTCCTGCTTTGCCAGTATGGGCAGTCTACCACTAAATTACCCGATATCTTCCCAGTCCTGGCAGCTGCCATGGGACTGCTCCCCAGTCCTTGCCCACAGAAGCAAGGTGGCAGGGTCAGGCCTTGGTGGGGTGAGGCCCCACCACCCACCTGCACCCATTGCTCCTGGAAAGGGCTCTGGTGCATCGTCCCAGATCCCCACCTTCGGGAAACCCAGCAGGTCAGGGTTGTGTGTGTAGTGTGTGCAGCTTCCCTTTATTAAGGAACTGCTTAAAGAAGCACAGATGGCTCTAAATTAATATGTGAAACCTCAATGCAGTGTGAATTATAAATACAGACACAGGGACAACAGGGGTGGGGAGGCCTGGGATAGACTCTCTACATACTTTTGGCAAGCTTTAGCAGATTTGGTAAATAACTGAGAAAATACACGTAGCAATGAAGGCGAGGTGTATCATCCTCCTGGCTGCTGGTCTGCCATGAAGTCACCTACGCTCTACTCCTGTGAGATCAGAGAGCTGGTGGAATTAAATGGAGGATCTGGGCCTAATTTATCCAAGAAAACAAGAAATAGCTTTAGGAAAAAAACACTTATTTATTATTATGCTAAATGTGTTTGTTTTCATAGCAGCAGGTGGATAATGTCAGAGGAGGAACTTTAATCACAACCAGAGCAAGTACACAACTGTGGCTTTAATTGAGGAATAATTAATTTTAAAGTACTGCAAGTTACATTTTCTCAGGTTGCTCATTACACAGCATTTGTATGTAATTACTCACATACACACAATGCATCCTGGGACACATTAAGCATTTCATTTTTGTGTATCTGAAAAGGAGCTTCTTGGTGTTAAATTGCTCACAGCCCTTCCAGAATCCACCAGTATTTATATAGCTTTTGCCAATGTTTATATTAACAGCAGAGGTGCTAACAGATCAGTAAGATAATTTTCCCTCAGGTCTGCACAGGAATTTTCTGTACTTTCCCAAAGGAATCTAAAAGATAATCCACAATATTTAGCAAAAATTGATTAATTGTCAAAAATCTTACTTTTGTTCCAGTCCTGTGGTTTCTTAGGTTATGATTATTATGGTGGCTGTGTCTTTCCTTCTCATACACAGGTGTGTGGGCACACACACACACGCTGACACAGTACATCAGATATTGTTATGACATAACTACTTTTTAGGGCTATAATTAGTCCAGATTGTGCCAGCTCAATAATCTCCCAAAGCAGAAAGCTTTAAAGGCTTTTTTCTCCTCTTTCCAACCTGTAGCTTGCCTGGATGAAGGCTTTAGGCACCCTGGCAGCAAGGGATGATTGCTTTCTTCCACAGACAAATGCAAAATACAGCAGAGACATCCTGCCTGCACAACAGCTGGCAGACTTGGTGCTCTCTTTTCACAACACACTGCACAAAGCCACTGTCTAAGTCCATTCTGCAACTTCTATGTAGTTGCAAAAAGCACAAAAAGTGAGAAACCACTGGATGACAGGCTGAAGGGATGCTCAGTGCACCTACCAGACACAAGTGCAATACTGTCCAGACATCTTTACCCAGAAGTTTTCAGTTTAAGGAGTGTCTTCATTAGGACTGCAGAGTATGACTTACCATCTTGCCCTGGGTGTAACTGGGCAGGATCCCTTTGGGTCCTCGCCAGGAGAGAGCATCACAAGAGCACAAACATGTAAGGGGTACCAAAGCAAGTCTGCATCTGAACCTACGCCTAAGCTGGCCTGCAGTGAGAATTACGCATATTAGCTAAAATCAAACAAGCAATAAACACATGAGTATTGGATTCAGAAACCATAAGGGCACCCAGAAAATCATAACAGTTTCTGAATGTTTGTCAGGAGCATGCAGCAGTGACAGTGTAATTACACCAATCCTAGAACCAGGGGAATATTTTTAAGAACATCTGACAAGCTAATGGGTGCACAGATTCTGAATGTTATGTTTTTATGACTTAAAAATCACTGTTCAGCAGCAATTGTTCTTTCTTAAGACAGGTCAAATTTGCACTTCTGAATATTTTCTTCAGGATTCATTGTCTTAAAGAAAAACCTAAATAGGCACGTTAATAACCCGCACTGACTTAACTTACTGAAGAAAAATTTCAGGTGACATGATTAGGGATGCAGCATAAGAATTTAATATATTATATTTCCTAATTAACAAATCTTTCTTACTATTACAAGAAAAGAAGTTTTCTGGAATGTGAATTACTAACACAAGTTACTCCAAAAATTTGTTTATGTCCATTAATTATTTGGTTTCTGAGGTAGCATGCCAGATTTCCCGAAAAGCAAAAACTGAAGTCTGGAATCCAGACAGGATTTTGTAGATGCTTTCATCTAGCTTTACAAAGGCTAGTTACTTCTCTGAGTCTATACCTACTTACAAAGATACAGCATTCAATGTATTAAATCAGTGTGCTGAAGGACACATTTGGTTAAGTGAATCTCTTGAAAGATGACCTTCTTTACCTGTCTCTTGTGGCCAGCCATTTTCAGGTTCAATATAGTTCTCAGCACATGGCATGTTATTTCATATCTTCATCCCCATTTTTAAAAGTCAAATATTCATATAAAGATGTCTGGTCAAATGCAAACCCTGAAAATGGAGCATGTTTGATATCAGAATACTTTTTCAATACCTGAAACCACAGTTTCACATACTGTCTTGGCTAATTTTTGCTTTCACACCTTTCTGACTTTGATAGTCCCTAGCTGGTTTACAGGTTGTGTCCTGATAACATACTTTGTTGTCATCTTAGCATCTATAATTACTTCTATCCACGAAATTCATCTTCTCTTCCCTCCTTGTGAGCAGCATGCTTGGTATTTTTGAGGAACAGGCTCATTTCCTGAGAGGAAATGTGTTTCATCTTAAAACCCTCCACTCTGGTTGTCTCATTTATATATCTCCTAGCATACTTCTAGTTTGCTCTCTCTTGTTTTCCTCATTTCTCTTAAAATTTGCCCTTTAGAAGTGCAACAGTCTCAGCTATGGTAGCTCCACTATTTACTTTGAACTCAAGTCCCTCTAGTCATCCCTTCAAAAATGTTGTCTGCTTTCAGCTCCGTTATTACTTTCTCCCCTCTGCTTAAGAGGAAATATCATGTATGGTTTGTACTTTTGATGCCTCCTCCTGCAGAAAGTTACCTGTAGATTCCAGCTTGTAAACAGCCCAATGAGCTTGTGAACACACAGATTATCACAGTGAAATTCTTTAGTGATGGGGCTGAAACAGAGCTACTTTGTCTACCTACCAGGGTGCTGATTTCAGCACGTCTGTGCTAGCAGTCTTCTTATTCCCAGCCTCGCCTTTCCACTCTTGCTGCTGGCATCCTTCCGCCAGTTGGGGAATCTCTTTGCCAACTGCTTTTGGTCTTCATTGAAAATGAAAGACAACGCCAACATTCAGTGGATGTATTTTACTTCTGGGAAAAAAACGAAGCAATGCGAACTCTCTAAGCAGGTTAAGCAGTCTCAGGAGCTAAGACAAAAGCATGCAAAGTGTCCAATCTAACTTGCACATGGCCTTAAACAACCCATGTCTTCCAGCCTTTTGTTCATAGAAATTTCCCATGTAGCAATTTTGGGGCAGGGAAAAGCTGTCCAATATTTTGTATACATAGAAGCTGTGAAGCTCTCTGTTCAGACAGAAACATTTGAGGAACAAGTGACCCTTGTAACAGGATATGTGTGATCCCAAAAGGCAGTGCATCTACTTAACCAGATGACATCGCAGTCCTGCATATATTATCATAAAGATTGGTACAGGAAGGGATTTAACTGAGAATACAAGTTATCCTGCAGAACAACGGTGAGTTGAAGGTAATGGCACTTGAGCTATCGCTCCAGCATTCTAATAACAGGACATCAAAGTGAACCCCGGAGTTGCAAGCGCCATCGGCTGATGAACACAGGAGAAGCCTGGACTGGATCTGATATTCAGCTGCTGCATCTTGTATGTTGGGCATGCTAAATTCACTGCTGAACAAGTCAGCAGAGGGACAACAGAATGGGTTTAACCACTTATGTTACAGAAAAATTTCTCTTTTCTGAAGCCTTAAGTGCCTTAATTCTACACAATAGATAGCACTGAATAAATGGTGTTTCATATTGTTAAAATAAATCCTAAATCACTACAAATATTTGCCTGTTTTGATAAAGGCATTTATATCAAAGCCTAACAACTGTTTGTAGCTGTATTCTGAGCCATTTTAGTGTTCTGTTCTTAACACAAAGAGAAAAAGCTAATATTTCATAAAATTAAATGGTTGTTGTGATCATCCCTAGAAGACTAGATAAGGACAATTCCCCCCCTCTGTCTGTTGCACTTTGAGCAAAGGGAGAAGAAAACGTTTCCCTTTCCTACCTTGGGTATCCTCCAGGATGTCAGCATCCTCAGAAATGTCTAGTACTTGCCCTCTGCCACACCAGGCTCACATTTGAGAAGTAACACAGCGGATTGTGGGTAATTTCAGTGTAGCTGGTTTTATACATATTGGTAGATGTAGTTAATATGGTTAAACATGGATGCTTGCTGCTGCACTTCTCTGGACACCTTCAGACTCTGAAATGTTCTTGTGCCAAGATTTTCAAATGTAATTTAAAGTGACCCCTTGTGCTGGTTTTGGCTGGGATAGAGTTAATTTTCTTCACATTAGCTAGTATGGGACTATGTTTTGGATTTGTGCTGAGAACAGTGTTGATAATACAGAGATGTTTTCAATACTGCTGAGCAGTGCTTACACAGCATCAAGGCCTTTTCTGCTCCTCACACCACCCCACCAGCAAGTAGGCTGGGGGGTGCACAAGGAGTTGGGAGAGGACACAGCTGGGACAGCTGACCCCAACTGACCAAAGGGATATTCCAGACCAGATGATGTCATGCTCCGCATAT
Organism: Pandion haliaetus; assembly: GCA_013401275.1. NCBI lineage: Eukaryota > Metazoa > Chordata > Aves > Accipitriformes > Pandionidae > Pandion > Pandion haliaetus. The sequence continues at coordinate 198,310 of VYZV01023157.1, read as the reverse complement.
AAAGCTGGGGGAAGAAGAAGGAAGGGAGACACACACATAGTGATGGCATTGGTCTTCCCAAGTAACCGTTATACATGATGGAGCCCTGCTTTCCTGGAGATGGCTGAACACCTGCCTGCCGATGGGAAGTGGTGAATGAATTCCTTGTTTTCTTTGTTTGCACGTGCACAGCTTTTGCTTTACCTATTAAACTGTTTTTTATCTCAGCCCATGAGTTTTCTCACTTTTACCCTTCCGATTTTCTCCTCTATCCCACCAGGGGGGAGTGAGTGAGTGGCTGCGTGGTGCTTAGTTGCCGGCAGGGGTTAAACTATGACACCCCTGTAACTCATTGAAGCAGCCCAAGCTGGTAGAGGGTAGAGCACCTGCCTTCTGAAGACTGGGTACTTGCAAGGTATTTCATTTCTGAGTACAGGAAATCAGTAGTTCCAGGTGAACATCTTGACCTCACTCCTTTTATGTTGAAGCTAAGGTGTCTATTTCACAGTGGTTTATTTTTGTCTGATGTGGCAGAACAAAACCAGCCCATAACCCAATTATTTCCCCAGGGATAGTCCAGGCAAACAATGCCATTGTGTTCATTGTGCTTGCTGTCCCTATATACATTGCAAATGGACAGAAAAGGGAAGTTTCTCTATTAACTTATAATGAGACTTATCAGATGTCAAAAATAAAAGATGTTATGATGTCAGGCCTCCGTGGTGCAGTGACAATGATGTTATTCATTTCAGACCATCTATGGTCTCACTTCTTTGTTCAAATGTTCTTCAAGTGCTTCAGAAATGTGAATGTTGGTTCCATGGTGACAGGATGGAAAAAAAATACAGAGCAAAAGACCCTTTCCAGACTGTACCCATTTCATTCATTTAGCTATCCAGAGCTCAGAACAAAGAGAAAACAAAAGCATATTTGTTCCACTAATAAAACACATTAGTTATTTTCCTAATGCTGGTCAGAGATCATGCTAATCAGGAGGTCTTGCTATTCCTATTGTCTTTTTACTTATATGAAAAAAACATTTTCTTCAGCAAGGTGAACTTCCAAAAAGCTATTTCTGTTCTCAGCCATAACAATTCTTAAATGAATTCATTATTTGCTCTAGGGTGGGAAAAAAATAATTTATTCTAATTAATTTACAGCTTCCTCAGTTGCTTTGGTAATCTCAGACACCTTGTCACCCTCAGCAACATATGTAGACTTTGATTCATGTGAGTTCATGTGAGTCCATGTGAGTCCTGCGGTCCCACATGAATCGGAAGCAGGGATGAAGTAGCCAGCAGACATGCCCTATGACATTTAGTTTCTGGGAACTCCAAAAAAACTCCCACCCATGTCTTCGTTCAGTAGCAATGTGATTTAAACTCTGCCTATTTAACACAGATGTGATCATGCTTACAAAGATGCTTAAACTATTTCCCAATTGTATTTTTAATGAGAAATTACTGGTTACGTGACTCAAACTGCAAGTTCAACTACACTGTTTCTGTTTAAAGAGAAAAAGAAAGCACATGCATTACTATTCCTGGTGAGTTCGTTGTTCCTTGGGCTTCCTTTTACAGGAAACAGTTGAAAACTGAGTCGTTCCAGCTATCAGAGAAATATGACATGCTGCCTTTCTCCTCTCTCCCTTTTTGGAAGACTTTAGTTTCCAGATTCCCTGTTAGAAAGCCCAAATACAGGGAGAAGGGGGAGAAGGCATGATGGGGGGAAGGAAAAGAAAGGAAGAAAGAAATAAAGGAAAAAAAAGAAATAAAGGAAAAAAAAGAAAGAAAGAAAGAAAGAAAGAAAGAAAGAAAGAAAGAAAGAAAGAAAGAAAGAAAGAAAGAAAGAAAGAAAGAAAGAAAGAAAGGAAAAGAAACAAAGAAAGTGCCCTTCTTCCCCTTGAACTAGGTTTTCTTCTTCTATCACTGATTCAGTGCTTAGACTCTCCAAGCAAAAAACCAGAGGGAAATATTCACAAAATTCTTCCTCAAGACCTTTGCTTTCAGAATGTACCTTTTATTGGACTTGTCACCTTCAGTGAAACATCTTTCTGGGGAGAAAAGGAAGGTTTTTGCACAGGAGCAGTGCAAGGGAAAGGCAAAGAACCAGGGAGGGATTAGTCAAATTCCTTTTTCATCCATGCATCCACTTGCACTCCTGCTTTGGCCACAATCCTGTGGACAGTTCTGCTGGTGTTTAGCATTGCCCAGGGAAGATAGTCTGCTGAGAGCAGCGGGGAGGCTCAGAAGTGTAAAGTGAAGCTGGTGGGGGTTTACAAGCTTGAAGCTTTGGTCTGAAAGAACAAAATCCAGGAAAAACCCAGAAATAACTAACAAATCACCCAGGGTAGTTATAGCTAGGGTGCAGCACAGTACATCACATCAGTTTTCAATTTGTATTTTCTATTTACACTTGGGTATCGCTTAAGGATCCTAGTTTTGATGACTGAGTCTCAAAATTAGTCTCTTAAGTGAGTACCAGATGCACTTGGGTGTGCATCCTGCACACATGGGACTTCCTGATCTTCTACTGTCATCAGAGCTTACTGCAGCTGCCTCCTGCCCATACACCCTAGTTACCAAAAAAACAAGCTGTGAAGAGAGATAGCATGTCGTCACATCACACAGCTGGACCCCAGAGGCAAACTGCTCCTGGACCCCATGGTTAGATGTAGACATAGTGTCTAGCATTGCATGAGCACAGAGCACTAGAAAGTTTACAGCCTGAGCAGCTTCTGGTCAAAAAGACAAGCCAGATAACTACGTATAACCACAAAAGCCACTTTTTGAAAGCTGAATTTGATACAAGATCTGCGTGTGTTTTCCCAGTTTCCTAATCCTAAATCATTCATTTCCCTTAACATCACCCACAGCATCCATTTGCCAGTCAAATTCCTTCATAGTCCCCACGCTGTTCAGTTATCCTCTTTCCCTCCTGTCATATCAACCACAGGGTAGCTGTGGCCATTTTTTGGACACATATTCTTTCGATACCATATGACTTCTATAATTGTGGGTGAGCTGGCATTCACAGTATGCCAGAAAAATGAATGAAATGTCCTTTGCCTGGAATCTTCCCACAGGCTGAAGTCTCAGTACTCAGAAGATGCAAACCTGCAAAGTGGGGTCACAGACATGATGGAAAATGTTTCTCTCTTTACATGGAATAAGCACAAGTTAAAGGGTGATGAATTCCCAATGCATCTGCATTGGACACTCGGGCATGTCACTTCCACTTGTGATACAGCTGCTGCACAGCTCTCAAGGGACAATCAGAGCTATGCTCATCTTGTTTCATCTGTGATCTGCTGTTAAGTGTCCTCTGTTCTCCTGAAACCAAGGCATCAGGCCAGACCTTTGCTGCTGTAACTCCTGCAATTGACAGGAGCTGTGCTGCATTGGCTCAACACTAGGGAGGCTCCGACAAAATTCCTAAGAAGCTATTGGAAAACCTGACAGCTCACCTGATGCACAATAATTTGTAAAGCTGTTGTAACTTAACCATACGTCTGGGCCTTCAGAGGAGCCCTATGATTCCCATCCAGAACAATTACGGTAGTTGACTCTAGGATAATTATTTTATCCTCCCATATACAAGAATGGAGTTGCCAGTACTAAGATATAAATTTTGCAAGCTACAGATGTGGGGAAGCAACTCCAAATGCAATTGCCTGAATATGAGCCAATGAGATTTGGCACCAGCTAGATAGCTTGGAGAAAAGGTCTTGTTATCAGCTTCTACATGCGTCATTTCACACATTTTTTGCATGATTCTCTTCCTGCCTTGGAACTTAATGATACAAATCATACCCTACCAGGTTTCCATTCAAAATGTCAAAGTCTTACAAAAAGTAATTCTTAAAATATTATGTGGAGACTCTTGAGGGAACTTGAAGGTGTTGTTTGTTCATTTGAGTTTTCACAGGACTGGCAGGAAACCTGGTACAAATTGTTTAAGTGTGACCTGTATAGCCATTGAAATGTGAATCCACTGGTCACAATGGTTTTCTTGTATTGTAGCAAGTTCTTCACAGATTTTTTTTTTTTTTGGTGCAGATATGCAGTTCCTGGAATAATTGCACTTCTAACCCTTCTTAGTTCTTTTAAGTATACATCTTCTCAAATCTAAGGATACGACCTTCACTGTGAGGGTGACTGAGCACTGGAGCAGGTTGCCCCGAGTGGTTGTGGAGTCTCCATCCTTGAACATATTCATAAGCCATCTGGACACAGTCCTTGGCAACCAGCTCTAGGTGGCTCTGCTGGAGCAGGGGTGTTGGACCAGATGACCTCCAGAGGTCCCTTCCAATCTCAACCATTCTGTGATTCTGTGATTTTATCTACTGATAGGACAGCTTTTCAGACTACAATATTGCTTTATTGGAAAATAAAATGTTTAGGAGAAAAATAAATAAATAAATAAATAAATAAGTAAATGAAGATAAACCCGATCAGCAGACGATGTACCTGTCTAGTTTACCACCATCCAACGGTTCCTGATACATCCTGCTTTCCCAAAATTATGTCAAGGCTCCATAGTCTGGGTGTTAGTCTGTACCACTAATGGGATCCATATTATTCTCTCTGCCTCATGAAATGGGGTGTTAAACCCCAATCAGTCTTATGGTCATATCCTTATAAAAATGAAGCCACTTTTGAACTTGTTTCAGCACTTTCATGTACCAGGACCTAGATCTGGCAAGCCAAACTTACAGCTCAGAGGCAGAATGCAGAAGCTCCATAGATAACACTCTTTCCAACATTTTTTGAGATTATGTTACTTTGAGTGGGCTGGTGGGGGAATTGTTTCTGGTATTGGTGTTTTTTTGCTTTTCTTTCTAGTAGCAACTCACACTAAATTAAAGAAATGTAGGGGTATAGCAGAGATTCTGTTACTGTAATTACATGGTTCGTCTCAACCACTCACACAGCTTTCAGAAAATTATTCTGTATACCTCATGCTTGCCATAATCATAAAAGAATGCTATTTTATCCCTATGTTAACCAGGAGTCACTTAGTATCTTCCCTGTACCTCAGAAAAGGAGAAGAGCTAGCCAGGAAGAAAAAGTAGGGAAAAAAGTTTACTCTAATGAATATTTTAAATCTTGATTTTCTGAGTGCACTGTCTCTTTTTGACTATATTATTTGAAGAATTTTTCTCTTATATCATTCTGTGATTGTGAACCTAGAACCTACTTTACTGGTTTATAGCAATTTTTGTAATTTCTGCAACACTTCAAAATCACCTTGAATGTTTACAGCGCACCAAACATCTTTGGATTGGGTCATGACTGAAGACATAGCCATGACATACATGGGATGCATTACTACAGATATTTGTTGACACAGTGACATGTCTCTGAGTCAGACTTCCTTCTTTTTTTATTGGGTGGGACATAAATTATTGCTAGCCTATACTATGTCAGCCATTATAGTAGGGTGGGTCAAGAGATGTCTCCTCTGTCCAAGGAGAGTAAGCAAGCTCACTATTTTTATTTCTTCTTTAATATTTAATTCTGGTAACCTGTGGGAAACAGCTAGCCTAACTCACTGTGATCCAGCTCTAACACTCCTTCCAGCCTTGGTGTCTGTTTACAGCTCATCTGCATTCAGAATTATGCTTCCCTTATCTGACGACTGTCTGGCACTGATTTAGAGTGGTAGATCTATATATGAAATACACATCACTTCAAATAATTGGGTAGCTCTATTACTCTGAACCTTGTTTTATATCAAATGTGACATTTTCTCTGTGTGGGACCATATCTTGCTTTAACACTGTTGAGACCAATAACTTGCTGTTGCTTTTCCATTTGGTCCTTTAACTGCCATATAATGGCTAGGGGGGAGCAATACCTCATGCTAAATGTAGTGAGTTTTTAAATCCCCCCATTGATAAGGAGGAAGGGGTACTTGCTGTTCTCTGTCAATAAACGGGGTGCCTAAACAAAGGGCTTCATTGAGCTGGATGCCAGACTCATCCCAGTGATCAAGCACTGCCTAGCTCCATCTCAGGAAGTGCCTGAACATATGGAGAGAGTCGGCTTCCCAGTGATGGGAGAGTCAGAAACTGAAAGCAAGGCTGCCAGGAAACTAAACTGCTGCAAACCCAGGGGATGTGAAAACTGTTGTATCTGTATAGGAACATCCACAAGGACACTACTACATCTCAGTCTTGCTGTGCTCATTTTCCCTGGTGCATGTGTGATATTTGCATATCACAAAGGTCAGAAAAAAAAGCAAGGAGCTAAAAACGAGATGAAGCAATGATCAGATGCCAAAGAAATGCCCTGCACACATAGTCTGCACCTGCTCTAATGCTCTCAAAAGTAGGGCACAACATATATGCTGGCATTTGTAAGGTAAACTCAAAGGTTCATGAAGAAGTCAAATTTGTCCAATTTGGAGCATTATCCCAAGTTATTGAGCCTCCAAGGAATACTTGACATCTGTAGGTCATAAACAAGCTGGGAGACAGGAGAGAACATACCAGCCACAGGTAAAAATAAAATATATATTGCAATGTGTTCAGCAGGTAAATAAAGCATAGCTATAAGGATTGCAAGATATTTACAGGGAGGTCAGAAAAGTTCAGGGGCAGATTTTGTTTCAAGATGAAGTGCTCCCCAAAGTTCAGGTGTATATTTTCCCTGGTTCTGAAATTGGTCCCAGCTGCAGTTTTGTTTTTTCTTGCTTTCCTTATTAGTTTCCTCATTTGGATATTCTAATCAAAACCAATAGAGTTCCTTCTGAGTATGTGGGAATGAGAAAGTTGGTACTCACCAAGCACTTTTGTACTCATAATACAGGGATAAGACTGATCCTTTCTCCAACTATGATGGTGATTAATGATTTTTACACATTTGTAGCAAGTGCTTGAGAAATTAGCAGAATAAAACCATTTTCTTCCTTTTCTTAACAAAAATCTGTAGCACATAGGCAAAGCTGATACAGTAACATGATCTAAAAACCTCACCATTCACCCATTCATACTGGTTTTCTCAAGAAGAAAAAGTAGTAAATTTCTAGTAAGAACTTTACCCTATACCCACTTTTACATACATGCATAACCTTTATATACATATGTGAGCCAGTCTCACAGTGGAGCTGATCCCGTGCATGAAGTTAGAAATAAAGGCCCGGCTCCTCAGACATGCATAGAAGAGTACATCAAGTACATCATGTTTAGGCATGTTGATCTCAGTGATAACTAAGCTCCTAGGCAGGATATAAAAATGGGAACCATCTTACTGAAGTTTGGGTGTCTACTCGTGAACTAGTTTTCATGTCTCCCTTTCCAGACAATGTAGGTCCACTCAGTACAATCAGTAGTATGCAAAGACTGATGGTCATTTCAGGATCAGATGAATCTACTTAGCACAAATTATGGTGACTGTATTGGTGATTTCCACTGATTACAAAGGGAATCTAAGGTGACTAACCCAGGCATAGAGACCTTCAATAAAGACATCCACAATTTAGATTAATTCCCCCTCTTTTTTCTCCTCAGGAAACAAGGTCCTCTGAGCAGGAACTGGCCAATATCTAGAACACTCATTGCTTTTCCTGAGCTGGAAAACATGGTTGATGTTTGTGGCAAACAAATGCATTTCTGTAAATTATGGCCCAAGATATAATCTTGAAACTACTTCCGTACATGAGTGCTACATATCATATGGGCAAAAGTAGAAAGCTACAGAAGAGTAGTGCTCAGTTAGTGGCAGAACGCTGTTTCTGCTTGACCAAGCACACCGACAGTACAAAGTTAAATAAGTGTAGTTTCAATGAGATATTTTAAAACCAGATAGGCCAGATACCAGCAAGAAAGAACTTCTGGGTATCACCTGCAGAGATCTCAGCTGAGTCCAACAGTTAAATCTGCTTCTGATATTTTTTGCAGTGTGCCTGCATCTTTGAGCTCTCTGAGATACTTGCGTGCAAGACTGACTAGTATTTAAATGCCACTCACTCTCTAAATGTGATAACTGTAAATACAAGTCACCTCACTGGGCAGATCTCATTGTATCAGCAGAAATCCACTTCTTTTCATACTCCAGGAGAGAGGGGAGACGGATTGTGAGCTAGAGAGATAAGTCGTATTTAGCATGAGAGCACCACAGCTTGCTCTGTTTCAAAGCGGGTAACCTCTGCATCTCGTGTTATCCCCAGCCTTGTCCACAAATCAGTTGCAGAAGGTTGATGAAACCAGAAACAATGAAAGGCTTCTGGTGATGGAGACACTGAGCGAGAGACAGACGCAGGCAGTGACTTGTGCAAGACGGCTGTCCCGCCCTCCACCAGCTGCTGCGGAGCATCCCGGGAACACCCCACCATCCCAAGGGGATGACGGAGGAAGTGGAATCATGGCCTGTTCACCCACTGCCTTCCCAGCATAGGCTGATGGAGCGGGCCGCAGGCACAGTAGGAAGTAATTACGAGTACAAAAAGCCCCCAAGATGACCCCAGAGGGGCCCCAGCTATGCCGATCACACTCTTGCATCCAAATATTTTGTACAGCTCCCCGAACTCTTTCATTGTTTTGTTTTCTGCAAAACAAAAGAAAAAAAAAGTTGTAAGGTATCAGAAATGCTTATGGTGATTGTATAATAATAGGCAGGTTAAAAAGATATCTCTACATGATACACAATTTAGATAAACAGAGGTTTCAGCCCTGCTTCATGGATATTAAAAACAGCTTAGGACCATTTTTGTTCAGAAAACGTTGAATGTGGAAATTAAATGCCTTCCTGTAGTGGGGAGATAAGATGTATAAACAATTGTGCATGTTAAAATACTGCCACATCTTCTTTTAATTAAGTATTACTAAGCCTCCCTGATATGGTCCTTTCTGCGTCCTGTGACTCAGCCGCAGCATAAGGATCTGTCAAATTTCTACTTGATTTGCAGTGGCCAAGGGTTAACAGAGTCAAATAGGACAGGAAATGCCCAGAATCTTCAAACAAATCTCATACCTGTTTGGTGCCCTGAAAACAGCTTTTTGCTGAATCTGCCTCCAAATTCCCAGCAGTTTTCAAGATCATTCCAGCTTGAATGGAAATAGACTCCTGGACCTCAAATGAAAGTGCTCTGTCTTTCTCCCCTGTGCAAATTTTCCAGTCTGAATTCAGTGGTTCAATTATAGAAACTTTGTTTATTTGTTACTGAATGAGTCGCGGACTGATAGTCAGCTGAACTTTCAACTTCAGAGATGAGCAACCATTTCTAGGTGGCCAAAGGTATAGCTTTCCCTAAAATAGATACAGAGAGAGTCATCTCTTCAGCAGGGACTGTTATTATTACTGAGAGAACCAACATTGTAATACTAAGTTACAGAAGGAAATAGAAATTTAAAACTAGTATAATAGAAGAAACGTCTGTGCGACCTAACTATGTTATTCAATATAAAAATCCCGTTCAATAGCTCCCCTAACTTATTACTTCTTATCTGCTTGAGGGTGGTCTAACAGCACTTTGGATTATATTGTAAACATAGATGGATTGGTTCAAAATGTCCTGCAGGACCCCCTCCTCCTCTCCTCACCATGACCTACTATCATTTGGGAACTGACCAGAAAATATATGACTTGGCCTTTTTGTTAAAAGAAAACTAACATGATTAGTTGAGGTCAGTAAGTAATGGGTTTTCAGATAGGAAAGAAGTTTGGTTTGGGTCAACTCAAAACTAAATTTGTCCAAGTTTTGTAGTGAAGTGAACAAAGTAGAAAAATGTGGTTTGGTTCAAGCTTTAATGTTTCCTGTAATCTGGAATTAAAAATTTTCTCTCACTGTTGGATTGTTTAGCCCTATTGCTTAACTTTGGGTTTTTTTTTTAAGATTAGGTTAATTTTGCTGAGATGAAATGTCAAATGCAAAAATTCAGCATTTCTGATACAAAAGGGTTTGATATTATTTAATTCTTTACTCTTTGTTTCTCCTCTTTCTTTTCAAGTCAGACCCATTTGACAACTTAAGGCTGAACTTTCCAAATAAAAGACTGTCTTCTTAAAACAACATAGTGTAAGCAGTTCACTACTGGTAAATACTTCAGCTGTAGGAATTGGTAGCAATTTCTTGTATGAGTAAGAGGTTTGATCCTGTGCTGTCGTGGTTTCGGTTTCAGCTCAGTCGGTAACAAAGCACCACGAAGCCGCTCACTCACTCCCCACCCCCGCCACTGGCCACGTTGGGATGAGGAGAAAATACAAAAGCAGGCTCGTGGGTCAAGATAAGGACTGGGAGGGATCACTCCCCACTTATGGTCACGGGCAAAAGACAGGCTCAACTTGGGGAAGAAACAAAAGCAATTTAATTTACTACAAATCAAGTAAAAAACCAAGAATATTAGGAAGGAAAACCAAACATCAGAACACTTTCCCCCACCCCTCCCGCCTTCCCAGCTCAGCTCTGTTCCCGGTTCTCCCTCCCTCCTCCTCCCGGTGGCACAGGGGAACAGGGGATGGGGGTTGAGTCAGCTCGCCACACATCGTCTCTGCCGCTCCCTTCCTCCTCAGGGGGAAGATTCCTCACTCGTCCCCTGCTCCACTGT
>VYZV01023157.1:167106-178082 GCA_013401275.1 Pandion haliaetus | reverse complement strand
TGAAATAACAGGATGTTCAGGTGAAGAGGCAGGGGAGTGGTATGAATACAGAACAGGAATTCACCTATGAGTATCATATTCTATTGTCCTTGCCCATGCAGAATTGCAGCTCTTTCCCTGTGGACTGGACCAGTTGACAGGACTCCAAAGGATTCTCACCTGAGATTGGCCATGTATTTGAAAAATACAAAAGCATTCTTCCGTGGTTTTCTGCTCAGATCTGTGGTCTGCCCAAGCCACCTTTGTGCCTAGAGCACAGAAAAGCTAAGGAGATTGCTGAGATGTGCTCCTGACAGTGGCACAGTGTGTATGCCACATTCAAAATGCCAGACACAATGATTAGTTAAATCTGAGCTAGGTTTACAAGAACAGAGTGGGTTTTGTACATAGCCACATGCATAGCTTAAAGTGCTGGATTTTCTATGAACAGCTTGTACTAGCTCTCTTACTGCCAGAAAAATGGTCCGGAAATCTTCTTGCAACATCACCGTGATAATGTAGTATGTCTCCATAACATTTTCAAACTTTATGGCATGCTGCCTGGTGGGAACAGCCAACAGGCTGTAGCCTGCGGTAGTACTGCAGGCTTTAATCTACAGTTTTATTAAACACAAAGCCTTTAGATATTCAAGTTTGTTTCATATTTGTGTGTAGATGTGAATGATGAATGCTGGACAAATTGTCAGAGCTATTTAGAAGAGCTTTGATTTCTACTTCCAGTTGGGCCCACCCCTTATCTGGAATATCAAGCACTGGGATGCAATTTAGAAAAATGGCAAACCACAACTTCAAGAAACTTCTACTTCCTTAGAGTATCCTTTGCTACTGGCAAAACACAGGAGACTCAAAATTCTTACCCTAGACTGAAGTCCTTCTGCATTTGTGTGAAAAGTCCTTTCGTCTAATCAGTTTCAGATTCTTTTACAGAAGAGCCACAACCTCACATTTTCATACAATTTAAAGAATTATAAGAAACACTTACTTCCTTGTGGTTTGATTTTTTTTTTTTCTCTTCTAATTGTTTTTTCTTAGCATATTGATTCAGGAAGCACACTGATACCAGATTAAGGATCTGACTCTTGGTTACTGTTACAGAGGAAGACCAAGCAATGGAACAAATTAGTAACATTGATCATAGTAGTAGCAATGCAGAATATTTGGGTTAATATTGTATAAAAGACTTCTGCATCCAGATAAGGTCTTACACAATTATTATTGAATAAAAGTGGTGCTTTGGCACCCCCAGTGCTTGAGGAAATCTTGGAGAACAGAATCAAGGTCTACACAAGAAGAGGCTGAATGATCTATCAATCAACCCTCTGGGATTTTTTGACTGTGTCCACACTGCAGATCAGTGTCCGCTTTTCACAGAGCCCTAGCATTGCAAGGATCCAGGCTGTAGATCTCAAGTCTCCATACCAAAACAAAGGGGTGGGCACCATCACTTCTATTTTAACAAGATATTAGATCTCGTAACATTTATGAACTGGCCTTACGGTTTATGTATGTCACCAAATGCATCACATCATTGCCATAAGCTTACATACACTTATATTTAAGTTTTCCAGCAGCTGGAAAATATTGCAGAGCCTCTCCTGACTTCAAATGCAGTGTGTAGTGGCTTTTGTCCACTCTGGTCCATTTTACGAGCTAGGGAATTACAAGTCTGTACAGCAAGCCTTCAGTGGAATGAGGACATTTCTGGGCCACAGGATTATGTCTGCTCTGAAACACCACCTTGTGTCATTGAACAAATTGAACTATTGTCTTTTTTATTCAGGGCTTTAACAGTGACAAAGTGAACACAGAGACTGAATTAAAACAAAACAAACAGTTCAGTCTATGTGTTGTGCCTGAGTACCCTGGAAACAAAAAACCAAAAAAATATTTAATGTTATAATGATTTAAAATATTACATCTGTGAATGTATCCAAAATGAGACATGCATGTAAAAAATGTGGGGATAGCTTGTTTATATAATCTTGGATAAGTATAAAACAAAGGTCTAGCTACAGTCTTGTAGCAGTATTTTCTTTTCTTTAAAAATGAAAGAATACAGATTCAGAAATCATTGCAACATTAATAAAGGGGTTTTTTTCTTTAGCCCCATCATTCTCCCTTCTCTTCTTTCCAACTACATATTAGGGTGTCTGTTGAGAGGTCCCATATTTACGGTTTGGATCCTGCAACAGGACATTTTTTTTCCCCTCACATTCATGACCTTTCCCAACCATCTGGTTAGTAATGGGTTTACAAGTAATTTCATATTTTCTGGGGCTGCCTCCAGCCAAATCAATGTAGAAATAATAGCAACCATTTGGGATAAAACATATAATGTCAAATTCACCCAATATGACAGATCAAAGACACAATATGGAAAACTGCTTCCTATAATTTTATGGCATATCTGTTTCAGTTTTAAGTAATCTACAGTTTCCCAAGTCCACTTTCCTAGTTTATTTAGAATAAGTTAATATTATTTTCTCATACACCAGACAAAATGATTTATTATCTAAGTTGTTATAGATATGCAAGACAGGTATAGAATACACATATGGCACTGTATTTTTCTGCAAGTTATTTTCAGGACATTCCTATGGACTGATGATATCATTCATTTCATTTCAATATAATTGCATTTACCCAGGTTGTGGCCACACCAAAAATCATGGAGGGTTTCTGCCTTTGTGTTTCATTCCTGGCATCTTTAACTAAGAGATATACCACATCACTTTGAACCTGCCGAGTGCCTCATAAAGTGGTGCTGGAAGGACTGGCGTCTGGTAGCAAACTGGGCTTGACTGTAACAATCACAGGTTCTAATAGCATTGCTAATTATGCAATCAGTCTGTAACAGGGAGCTTTCAGGTTCAGGGTTGTGACTGTTTGTGATGTGTGAGGCAGACCTCCAAGGGGCATGGAGGCAGTCCTGCCCACTTCAGTCAGGTGTGGCGATGCCAGTGGCTAAACCATGCCTCAGAAATTCTTCAGATACTGACATTTCTGTAACTACATGCTCACAGCAGCCACATTCAGACAATACCACACAGAAGTTAAATGATAGTTATGTACCTGATCCATGAGGTCACATGAGTATTGAAGGAATACAACAATAGCATTTCTTTCCTTAAAATAAAAGGCAAAATCCTCTTCTAGGCTTGAAAGAAAAGGTATCATCTCCAGGAAAGAAATATCTAATGCCTAGAAAGGGAGGCATTTCTCCCTTCACCTCACAAAATAAGACCCTAAATCCTGTCCTCTTTCCTCACTGGTTCCTAATGAGAAGCTTAGGTTAATCACTTTGGACTAAACTTCTTTAAACCTGCTTTTGATGGACTAACTCTCTTCATGAATTGGGTAGCCATAAACTCTTCCAGTCACAAGTGGTCATGTGGCATTGCAGCAGGAGCATTGTGACATTTGCATCCTTCTTGTCAGTCTTTCCTCCCTTTTGGGTTTTAGAGAGTCTCAGCACCCATTTAAAGAACCTTTGGGTCCTACATGTAGCTGAGAACCCCTTGGCTGTTTGGGTTCAGAGGCCTAGCCACCACTTGGGAAGTGTGAAACTACTCTGTTCTATTATCTTGATTTTCTGGAGACTTGCAACTTTTTAATGCAAGCCTCTGGAGCCACTTTTATTGATAAGTTGAGGAAGGACTATGTCCACCAGACAGTGTTTGTAGAAATGAGCACAAGAGCATAAGCAGAGGAAGAGAAGAAGGAGAGGAAGGAGGCTCTATTACGGAAGTGGTGGCTGTTCCTCACAGCAACATACAAAGTGAAATGGAGACACTCCTGTGCATTCCATATTCTTGCACTTGAGCAAAGACTGCATTGTGTATTTTTAAGGAAATTTTGTGTGTGTCAAAAGGGGACTAGCAAGTTTTGATACCGGTAATTCTGTGGCACCACAAGGCTACACACAAGCTGTCACCTCCAACAGGAAGGTAATTCAGATCTTTCTGAGAAAGCTAATTTAAAGATAGCAGTGTCATATTCACCCAGCTCTGCAGCCACTTCTCTTAGTGCTATGTAAACTTAAGGTTAGTAACTGGGTTTATATTTTTCATTGTAAGTGTTCCCTGCTGCCTTCGATAGGAAGAAGGTGTTCCCCACTTTCAGAGGCACTGTCAAAGAATGCATGGAGTTTCCATTAATTTCCATTGCCTTTTGTGGTATGTCCCAAAGGAAACAGCTCCAAATACTACCACGCAAGAAAGCAGCACAGCAATATTGGCCACATTGGTTTTCTGCTCATATTTCATGTGTGCCTGAAAGTCCCTGGACTACTACTGTCAGGCCTGTGAAATGTTAACTGTTGGTATAAACTTGCTTGTTGCTAGGCATAAATTCACTACAGTTGAGTAATCAACTTCACTGGAAAATACTTAAAAGACTGAAAATCCCAGATACAGGATAATGCCCTGATCACTTTCATTGGCATGATCATTGCAATTGACCTCTGTGAGGCTGCAATCTTGGGTAGGATTTGGGTTATTGCTTTAAACTGTATACTTTAAGAGCTGAAACATGCTTCCCCTGCTGTGCATCTGTCTGTTCTGGAAGACAAATAGGACCACTGACTGCTACTACGGAGAAGTTCTCCACTCAACGCAACACCCACAACTCAGCTGAGCACCTCCATGCATGTGGAGGTCTGTATCTCCTTTCCACCTCACCCCCTACAGCCTGTCTCTGTTCCAGCCTGTTCATCTGCACCTGCATATTGCATTCATTGCTGGACAACAAGTGATTCCTGACAGACAGAAGGCAGTTTAGAAAAAGACATTCAAGAACAATTATGTGAATTTTAGTGAATTTAAAGTGAATTGATTTTTTTGAAGAACAACTAAGAATTAAGTTTTTGCAGGTCAGCTAAAAGACAAAAGCTGGAGCATGACAATGGTCTACAGATATTTGAAGTATACAAGCAGACAAAGCAAAAATTATTACCTAGATACAGAAATTGTGGATCTGAATGTGAAATAAAAATGTAGCGCTTAGAGCCAGGAAAATCCCCATCTGAATGGAGCAGACACCCGAGGGAAAGTGGTAAAAACACCATTTGTGGAGGGGAAATGTTTAAAACAAAGTAGGGCTGCTTCCTATTTCTCTACACAAGGGAATAATTTTTCACTCAGGACATAGACAACATGACCTGATAGACCTTTTCTACCACTAGCCTCCAGGATTGAAATCCAAAAGCTATATCCTGAACTACTGAAAACATGGCTCAGGACAACAGTGTTATGCCAATTTCTATCACTTGAAGATCTGGCCTTACCTCAATTTTTTAAAGAATGAAACTGGGAAACTCACTTCCTGCATCAATAAACCTGTGTGTGATAACTGTTGCATGCAAGGAAGTATCAGATGTACTGAACCTGTTCTGTAAAAACATTTTAGTGTTTGGAGGTACAATAGCAGCGCCAAAAAAAATCAAGCCTAATCAGACTTGTTGGTGTTTAAAGATTTATAGTTCATTCTTAGCCAAAAGTTGTGGTAATTAGTACCACACCAGGGCCTGGACAAAATCCAGTTCTTTAAGGCATGAAGTGCCACACGGAGAGGTTTTGATGAAGTCAGATCTGCGACATTGTTTTCTACTTGGAAAAGCAAGTCTCTGTCATTCCTTCTTCCCTTTATGAAGACTATTTTTTCTGTCACCAAAGAGGAAATTGATAATGAAATAGCCAACAGCATAGAGTCTGGAGTCAGGGCAGTAGGCAATAGAGACCCACTAGCCAAACCTCCCTGCTACAGGAACCACCAAAGCTGATGGAACCTGCATAAATGCATTCATAAGTGCAAGCAAATTCATCCCAAAGCAGGCAAGAGAATGACTGACATGATTCATGCCACTTTGTAATGAAATAAATTTTTGCTCAGCCCTCAAGAAGTTGACTTGGCTGTAAAACAGGTTGGTCTGGCCTTGATACAACCCCCAAATGATGCTGCTGCAAAAGGTGAGGAACACATGATCTTCCCTGAAAGGGGCTGGAAGTTACAAACAAAAAGTTAAAAAAGCATTAAAGGGAAGCTTAATATAGCTATGCAACGAAATCCAGTAAGCCAAATGTTAGTTGGAAGGATGCATTCTGGGTTTATTGCCAAAAGCCATCTCCACCCTTCTTCCTCTAAAGATATCCCTCACAGGTGGCTTGAATGTATTTTTGAGCCCATGGTGGGGCTGTAGATTCCACACATGGTTTACTGACTGAGTCAGTCTTTGTGTAACTGATACATCCACAGGTCAGGTAGAAAGTGAGATACATCATTATCGTGCCTGCAGCCAGTGCGAAACATGAGTCAATGCAGTTATTTATAACTGAATCCCAGTACTTTGTGCTGGGATGTAGTATAAGACTGAAACAGAAAAATAATAGTGGCAATGTCACTGCAATTTCTGAGGCTGCTCCCTCATTCCTGTCGTTCCTGTACAAAAAAGCGCGATGGGAAGCTTTGCTGTTGGGTGGTGGTGGGAAATACCTGACTGACACTCACACCTAGCTGATCTAGGAGAGAAAATATCATGGGTCAGGCAATCAGGGCACAAGTTCACTGAGGACCTTGACATGAGACAGCACATCACCTTTATCAGCTAACAGGCTAGCCTAGGAGGAAAACACAAACTCCAGCAGTTTACCTCCAAGGCTATTTTTCCATCATTGACTGACATTTTTCATCCATAGATGATGTGCACAAAAAGCATGAACATGGTCCAGAATCCTGAGGAATATGAAGGGCTCTGCAACTCTGCCTATGTTATGAACTTCTTTCTGTTTTATGTAGTACTTTGGAAGTTGTTCTACTTTTACAGTACCTGTACTTTTCTTATAAAAGCACGATTTACAATATTAATTTTCCTTTATCATGCAATATGGTTATAGGACAACTTATTTTACACAAAGGGATGTAAGGTTATTTGCTAGGAAGAGATACTTTAAATTCTTTGAAAAAATTTGATTTATTGCAATAAAGGAAAAATAATTTAAAAAACAGAAGGAAGAAAACTTGATTTCTGGCCACTTTTTCAGTTTCAATTAAAAAAAAAAACAACACAAAATGTGCAAATGACAAGAAAAGAACATTATGTCCAAAAAATTCTCTGCATATCACAAATTCTGAGAAGTTTGTGCCATGTACACAGGACTTGTCTCAGCTTGGTATGTATGGATTCTCTGAGGGTCAGATGCTGTGAGCCTCCCAATGAGCAATACCAAAGCAGTTCCGGTGGTTTGGAATGATTTCTGCTTCACTGGGCCATTAAAGGATAGACACTATGATCACATAAAAAAAGTTTTGCATGACTCTGCTGCCTTTCTGTGGTTTCCTGGCAGCACTGAGCAACTGTGATCTGTAAGCAGAGAGGACGGCTCCCACAGAATCCAGAGCGGTCTTCTAAGAAGGGAAGGGAAAATCCCCTCCTTGATTCATCAGTTTCTTACACCTGCCGTTTTTGTGACAGCAGCAAGTGATGACTCCTGCATGAGCCAGCATGACAAGAATTTAACATGAAAAAGGTTCATTTCATAGTTATGTGCTTTAGCCAATGACTACCTAGGGTAGCCTGCAGGATACAGACCTAAATCCTATATGGTAGAGCTAATATTAAACTGTTCTCCCAACTACTGCTGTTTAAATCAGCCAACCCACATGCTGTAAAATTCAGCCTAGAATTTTTCACATATTAGTGAGCTAACAGTAGTTTGTTCGTATTACTTGTGGCTAGTGCTGGAGACCCATGCAAAGTTCCTCTGGCTCTTGAAACTTCCCTTTAATAGCACATGCCAAGGATAAACTGCTCAGCCTCTGTTCTCCCCCCCACATTTGTGAAAGTGGCACCACTTATCAACTCTCTAAAAGCAGTTTGAAGATTATTTAATATCTGCAAAATGCTTTGAAGAAATAAAGCACTGAATTTATGCAATTATTTTTTCCCAGAAAGGCAAGGATTCACCTCACCAGCTTCAGCACACTAAAGACTGTTCAAACAAATGGAAGTAACTTCAAAATTCGTCTATTACTTTCTAATAAGATTTGACAGGGTTCTCCTGAAGTTGAGTTTCCTGTTTCAGAGCTTGCAAACCTCATCCTGAAACTGTTCCAGCTTGAAAAGAAAGATTGGGCGCATCTCAGAAGGAGTCGGAATCACAGTGCTCCTTCTTTCTTCACTGACCCATGCAGTTTGATGCTGTGTTACACTGCGTACAGTGTAGTTAACAGCCGTGGATTTCATATAATGGAGGAATCACACAACTTTTGCAGCTGAAGAGGGATA
This sequence comes from Pandion haliaetus, assembly GCA_013401275.1. Classification (NCBI taxonomy): domain Eukaryota; kingdom Metazoa; phylum Chordata; class Aves; order Accipitriformes; family Pandionidae; genus Pandion; species Pandion haliaetus. The sequence continues at coordinate 169,801 of VYZV01023157.1, read as the reverse complement.
CGTCACTGTCAGCTGTTGCAGCACTGTCTGGGAACTGGAGAGGGGAAATCAGCTACTGCTTGGGTGCCCTCTTTTCCCAGAGGTTGTTAACTGCTGCTTTATAGTGAAGGTCCATCATGCCTGCAGAGACCAAGAAAACCCTATGTATTTGCTGCCGCCACTCCCCCAGACAATCACCCAGCCCCTCCTGTGGCATGAGAGAAATGAAACAAGGAATATTTTTAATTCTAAGTAAAGATGAGCTCTTTAGCTGGTTGAAAACTTCGGGGTGTATTTTGCACTTCACAGGAGGTCACAACAGTGGGAGCCCACTCGGACTCAGTGGTGTTATTGTCTATCTGTGCAGTGTTTGAGACCGGCATTGGGTCCCATGACTCCAGACCATGAGGTTAAAACTTCAATAACCCTTTTTTACAGAACACAGCAGTCACTTGAGCTTCATCCGGACTCTGAGACTAGCCCACAAAGAGGTCATGGTGACTGCTCTGGTGTGGGAAACTGTGTCCCTGCCTCAGCGAAGTTGAGAGATGGTTCCATACTGTATGTAGTGAAGCCGAGAGATGGTACCATACAAAGCTTTTGAAACCTCCTGTTTCATGGGTATTTCATGAACCAGTCTGTTAAGACAGGCTGCAACATCAATTGCCCTTCAGACAAATATGGGCCTGAGCCCAGGAGGTGTGCTGCTGGGAAACTCCATCAGTGGCATTTTCATACAACCTGGGGGTATGGGGAAGCAAAATGCTACAAATGAACTTCTCTCCAACCTACCAAGACTCTTCACTGTGGAAGCAAAAAAAGCTGTGTAAAACGCAGCTAATTCGGGAGTGTAAAAAAAAAGAAAGGTCTACTTATAGTCCATCTCTGACAAGGAAACAAAATATATTTGGAAAGGAAGATCAGCCCTTCCATGCCTGTTACCTTAAAAGTACCTCTGTTGCTTTTCCTTTATATTTCTCAGTCCCTCCCTTAGCTAAGAAGTCTTCTTACTCTCACTTTTAATATAACTTCTATGCCTCAGTGTCAGGTTCAAAGATAAGGGCTATCTTCAACCCTTAGTATCAAATCTCTTCTTGAAGATAACTCCTGCCACCAAAGGACATTGCTTAGATTAAAACTGGCAGAAATGTAACAAGTAATGTTCTTCAGCCATGCCATATGTCTGCCTACCTGTCCTAATGGCAAAATAAAAGTGTTAGCTTAAGCCAGCGCATTTTAGCATACAGTCTAGGTGTGCTAAGAACACCTGTGTAGCTAGTTATGGTGGCTCAGCTGCCTTGCCAAACCAGCACATTAAATTGCAGCTAATCTTGTCCCCATCCTATAAATTGAAAACTAATTTCTTAAAAAAGAGTTGGTCCAGCAAAATTTCCATTTCTTTTCTAATCACATAGGAATAACAGTTTAGTACCAGTATTTTACCTACACAAACAGGTGCAGACTGAGTGGAAGTCTGTATTTGTGACTCATGCATGTATACCGAGTACAATTTTAAATTTGTATCAAATCTTTGTTCATTCATAAGAATGTGGTCGACATTTATTTGCTCTCTAAAATTCTGTGACAGCCTTTTGGCAGAACTTATGGTACTTTGTGTGGTTAAGCATGGAATGAAATGGGTTACCCCAAAGTATCCAAAAGTCATTCCTATAGTCTTTTATTCTTACTATGGTAATTTCATTGAGCCGCATTGGGCACCGACTATAGTGGAAATTTTGCCTGGATTTACAAAAGACACAGAAAAGAGATATCATTCAATCTAAAGCAGCATGTCTGGACATATGCGAGTCCACAAATATTGATATGACATAAAATTTCTCCCCAACACAGCCAGAAGGATATTTCACAAAAGTAAGTATTTAAAGCAAATAGTATGCTAGATCACCCTGCGGGGTGTGGAGCGACCTGAGCTCGCTCTAAAGGAACTAATTCAGGTACCAAGAGCTTTTTACCCATGGCTTCATGCTGACTAACTTATCCAGCTCTATATTTTGTGCTATCTCAGGTAAAACAGAACTGTGCAGCCTAAATGTGACCTTTAAGAACAGAATCCCTATCCCTATCCCTATCCCTCACAGAATATTTATAGAACTTCATACAAACTAAGATTTCGTTGCAATCCAACCTCAAAAGACTCTTTTCTCATAAATTTTTCAGGAACTCCAGGTCAGAAATTAAAATTACTGGAAAAGGTAAGTTCTCTTAATTTCACATTAGATACCATCCTTTGTGAATGTGCCCCCGCCATTAGCTTTCTAGTAGTTGATAGTCTGTCATAGGTCATTGCCATTAAAATAGATTCTGATAGAATCATAGAATCATTTAGGTTGGAAAAGACCTTTAAGATCATCGAGTCCAACCATCAACCATGCCCACTAAACCATGTCATGAAGTGCCTTGTCTACATGCTTTTTGAATACCTCCAGGGAAGGTGACGCAAACAGTTCCCTGGGCAGCCTGTTCCAATGCCTGACAACCCTTTCAGTAAAGAAATTTTTCCTAATACCCAATCTAAACCTCCCCTGCTGCAACTTGAGGCCATTTCCTCTTGTCCTATCACCAGCCACCCGACAGAAGAGACCAGCACCCTCCTCACTACAACCTCCTTTCAGGCAGTTGTAGAGAGCCATAAGCTCTCCCCTCAGCCTCCTTTTCTCCAGGCTAAACAACCCCAGTTCCCTCAGCCGCTCCTCAT